>JAPMOR010029556.1:387034-406161 GCA_026543865.1 Argiope aurantia
GTGGTGGCCAAAATTGTGGACACTTTCGGAAATTTTTATGTTTTCTAACTTTGCATGCTTATAGAAAATGTAACATCTCACAAAATGCAAACTCTTACATATTATTTTAAAGAGAATTTAATGCTGATTTCAATACTAAAAGCAAAATTCAAATATTTGCAATACAAAAAAAAGTTGAGTGGCAATAAGCATCGACATACATTAGATGCTGACGACTGCAGTAAGTTATCAGTACTTAATAGGGTAGCCTTTATTTTTTATTACAGCTTCAATTTGATTTTTTATTGAGCTGACTAGAGTTTTAAGTTCTTCCTTTGTTATTACAGGATGACAGGAAGCAATTATAGCTTCAAATAATTCAATTTTATTTGACGAACGGTTCATATGTACAAGAGTTTTCAAATGGTGCCTTAAGTTCTTAATAATTTTGAAGTCAGGACTGTTATCTGGCCATGATAAAAATTCAATGCTCTTTGTGCTAAAGCACTCTTTCAGTATTTTTGCTATGTAGCAAGGAGCTGCATTCTGAGGAAAAATAAATTATGCGTTGTTGGGAAATATATCACAAATTGGAGGTGTAAATTTTCACTCTAGAATAGTATCAATGTATTTTCTTGCATTTAATGTCCCATCGATAACATGAAGGAGACCCATATCGTCTACTGACATGCATGACCAAATCATAACACTAACTGTATTCTTCATAGTTGCCTGAATGCAGTCAGGATGTAGTTCTTCTCCTATTCACTGTCTTACCTATTTTCACCATCCCTACCAAAAAGCAATATGTTTGTTTCATCACTCCGAATAATTTCTAATTACTGATCATCTGCCCAATTAATGCGTTCCTTTGACCACTGTAATCTTTTTATACGCTGCTTAAACTGAGATAAGGGTTTTGATTCGTTCAATTCTACCTCTTAATTCAGCATCTAATAATTTTCTCCTGATTGTTCTTGAACTGACATAGATGTCAACATCATTCAATTGACTGCTGATGGCCGCTGTTGAAATTCTTCTATCTTGGAGACATGATCTTTTTATTTTTTTGTCATCAACAGATGTGGTTCGCCTTTTTTAGTCATTTTCTGCTTTATTTTTTATTAAATTGCTCTCCTGATATAGTAAACCAAATTTTCGAATTCAGATGTAGTCACTGAACCACCCACCTGTCTCGCAATTTCAGCATAGGAAAGACCACATTCATGTATCGCAATAATCTAAGTTCTCTTTCTAGGAGCCCAATATATTATTTTATTTGATATTATTGATTCTTGACTAAATATTAGTAATATTTACAAAAATTCCAACTGTGTATTAAAAAGTTTAACAAAACTTCTAACTTACAATTTAATTACATAAAAATCAGTCCTAGTCCGACAGAAAAAGCACAATAATGATTTGTTCCAACTTTAAACATGATGTCAGCTTCTGCTAGTAGTTAATAACATTTGATTGGTTCCCAGAACAAGAACAGTGGCTGTCAGGAAAGTTAGAAATTACAATCCACTTCATCACTTTGTTTGTTATTCAGATTAAAGTAAGAATAACTTTTTTTTGTATTGCAAATATTTGAACTTTGCCTTTTGCATTGAAATTAGCACCTAATTCTCTTTAAAATGATATGTAAGAGTTTACATTTTGTGAAATGTAACATTTTCTATTAGCATAAAAATTTAGAAAACATAACGATTTTCAAAAGTGTCCACAATTTTGGCCACTACTGTATATATATATAGTTTAAAAATATTTAAAATTTGAAAAGTTAAAAAAAGGATACATCCGAAAATTGCATTATTCACAGAATATGTACTGCGTCAATCATTTAGAGAGTAAAAATTGCAAAAAAACCTACCTTTTTTCATTTCCCCCCCGTGGATGATAAAATCTAGATTCACTAAAGGAATATATCCTTTCAAACAACTATATTTATGGTTAATAAGTCAAAGAATTTCAATCAGTTTGCATTCAAAAGGCAACTTTCATCATACTGGAATAAAAGTACGATGCTTTCGATTCCCTTCTCTGATAAGGTTATGGCTCTTTCTTTTCAAAAACGTGATCCACTTTTACTTCTAACAATTTTAATTTGATAATTCAGCTAAAACGCTTGTTGGCTCTTCTTTTTTAACTTTTGCAGGAGATATAAAACTTTTGCTAATTGAGATAATGCACTTTGGGGGTATTTAATTTGAATGAATATCATGTATTTTCTTTTTATTTCTTACTGCTTACATTCTTATACTAAATTTAGAATTTATTTATTATACGTATAAGACCACTAGGGTTAATAATTTTAAAGAAAAAACCCGAATATGTTATCTTATTTTCTAGGCAATACGCCATTCGTTTCTTTATCAAAAAATGCAATTAGTTGATGCATATGATTTCTTTTATTTTTCTCACTATTCATAACCGAGTTTAGAATAATTAAATATTTTTTGCATGTCATGTATTATTACACTAGTGCGCAAAACTTAAGCAACAGGTGTTTTTTTGTCATAACTCCATGAGAAATCATCCGAGAGATATGAAATTCAGAAATGAGATGCATACAGTATGGAATAAAACAAAAATGGCTTTATTGAACTCATAGTATCGTTACACATTATTGCGTGTCCAAGAGGAAGAACAACAGGCAGATGTTCCTTAGTACGGGTTATGCTTTCCCCTTACTCAGCACCAGATTCTCCAACAGTTCTTGATGTAAGAGTGCCCATTCCTCAATCCAGCATCTGTTTCAGTTGTTGGGTGGTGTTCTCCAAAGTATGTAATCGTGCCTCAAGGCGTTTCTTCAAAGCATCCTATACATATTCTATGGGATTTAAAACAGGGGAGAATGCTGGACCTCGGTGGCAAGGTCTCAACTTCGGTACCGGAGGGTTTCTGGTACGAGACCCGATTTCACCGAAGAACTTTCGCGTAAGCGGGTCTGGTGTATGTTAAATCCGTCGGGGCGAAACGTCCTCCAACTGGTGTGGCGTGAAGTTTGGAGACGGGGTGCCAGCTCAGGTGTCGTCCTCGTCATCTGACCAACGTTCAAAATTACGAGGTCCATCCCAAAATAGCCTTAGTGTTGTTTTAAAATGGGACGTTAATGCAACTAAACTAAACCAGGGGAGAACGCTGGCCAATCCATTCAAGTCATACCTTCACTTTCCAGTAACTGCTGAACATCAGCAGTCCGGTGTGGAAGCGCATTGTCATCCATAAAAATGAAGCTTAGCCCAATAGCAATTCCGAACATAAAGAAGGATCACTTCCTTACAATAGCGATCTCCGGTTACAGAACTGTCGAAAACGTGGAGCTCAGTCCACCCGTTCAGCATAATGCTTTCCCAGGACTTCCCAACTCTAGGACCGCAACGATCTCTACCGGTGATGTTACTGGATCCCAACCTCTCCAAATCAACTGGCGTGGAGAATCACTTGTGGCACTGAAACGACTCTCATACGTAAAGAGGACATGACTCCATTGACGAGACTTCCGGTTTTGGTGCTGCTTACTTACCACTCCAAACAGTGCCACCAATTACCAACTTTCAAAGAGATGCAGCGTTTAGGACGGCAGGCGAATAGGCCACCTTTGTGAAGGCGTCTGGTCACAGTAAATCGCTACATTTGTCGCCCTGTTGCTGAGCAGTGGCGCTTGTCGACTGATATCGGGTTTCTTTCGCCTGCAGGAAGATATATCGGTCATCCACTGTAGTTTCCTTCCTAAGGCGGCCACTACCAACCTTCCTAACAACTATACCTATGGTTTGGAAGCTCCAGCTTTCCGATTATTCTTTCACGTGTGTAGTCGTCCAGGCGATTTCTTCTAAGCAATTCACCTAAGAACTCACTTGCAGCGAATATTTTTAATTGGGCTTCCGTTCTTCCTTTTATTGTAGTCTTGAGCTGCACTCGCCAACCGCACGCGTTTTGTGCACTCTCACGTAGCTAATGACATTATGTTCCTGAGATTTGCATACTCATCACCTTTCTACTGAATAGCGTGTTCATTATACTGATCGCAATTACCCCTTTTCGAAAATTTCATGGCTATCTGCTTAAAATTTACATTGTTGCTTAAGTTTTACACACCAGTATATATTAGTCTTAATCAAACCAACACCGAGTTTAACCCTCCAGCTGCGTATTCCGCGATTTCCGCGGGTTGGCATTTAGTTCATTTTTTCTTGAATCCTTTTGTTTTTTTCAGTTTAGAATGTTTATTTTTACGATTACAGATTTTTATTATATTATTATCGTGAAACATATAGTATCAGTTCACTTTCTTTGAAAACTATTTGAACTTATTTGCAAACATCGCATCTAAATAGGGATTTTGAAGAATTACCCAGCCAAAGGGTTAAGCTATTGCTTTTGATCACTTTAAGAGAGTTGGAATTTAAACCATAATTAAAATTAAATGTTTGTAAAATATTTAAAGTAGAATTAAATAGGTTCCTTTAATCATAATGCTTTAGAAGAATTGTTTTCATAGCTTTATAACAGGGAGTTGTAGAATTCAAGCCATAAAGAAAATATGATTGGAGAAATTAACTTGCAAAAGTTTCATAGATGGGTTGGTGTGAAACTTTAGAACAATTCATTCGTTTCCGTTCTAGATTTATCCGCCATTTTCTGGATATAACCAATATTTTGTGACAAACAGTTAGGAGTTTAAAAAAAAATTAAGGACTCGAAAAATATCTGAACTGGTTTTTTTTGCTATAAGCTAGTTAGTTTCTATATGACGATAATGATGTCTTTATTACAGCTGCATTTGCTTTTTAACGATCGTAGAACCTTTTCATACAACTGTCAATTTAGAATACCTGATCTGGAAACGACCTTGTTACAAGTCAATGATACCAATCCCTGGCCAGATGTAATCACCTATACCATGCTTCGCCATTTGAATACAATTTCCCTCTCTAAATTATTGCTGTTATTTAACAGAAACTAGATTGCGTAGAAATACCTTTCACAATGGACGACGCTATTTTGATTCCATTCTTAGATCTTGATATTGATCCTAAAAATTGTCTACATTACAGACCAGTTGCTTTCAGGAGCTGTTTATGCAATACTCTGGAATGGATGGGTCTCGTCTGTGAATTAAAGAAATAAGGAGACGACTCCTCGTTTCAGTAGAAATCATCCTACGTTTGATAACCTCATTTTACAGGAAGCCCAGTTACTCAACACATTTTAAAATTTAGTTTTAGATGACATTTGCACATATTTTTTATTAACTTTGTATTTTACCGAACATTTCGAGTTCTCAGAATAAATTTTTACTCAAATTATTTTATAGTAGGTGAAGGTCTTCCTCGAGGAATTTACCTCAGTATCACGCTTTCTATAGTCCATATTAGCCAAATACTTAATCAAATGCCATCTGTTCATGGAAGCTTTTATATAGATGGTTTGAAAATCTCATGCCAAAGTAACAACATAAATTTCATAGAGTAACTGTTACAAATTGCATTTAATTAGGTTTATCTTGATACAGCAATACAGGTACACAATTTCTTTTAAGAAGAGTACATGCATACTTTTCTGACGGAAGAGGATCATTTACCTGGATCCGAATATTCACATTAGAAATATTTCGATTCCTGTAGTGAATGAAATACAGTTTTTAGTGACCTACGATCGCAAGCTCAGTTTCCTTCCGCATAATTTACAACTCGAAGAATTGTGAGAAAAATATCTTGAAGGTGGTCTCCAAAGCAATTTAGATTGCCTATCAAACCTCCGTATTCCATACTTAAAAAGCAACCATACTTCCCCTTATATATTATGTATGGATATATCGGTATTCTGTTTTTTGTACAAATTTTGACGGATGCCTATACTTTTTGTATGTGGCCACTAGATAGTAACCGTCTCTCTACTGTACGCGAATCTGCTATGGTGGTTTTCATAGTTCTCCAGTTGATAACTTGTACGTTATCTGTCACCAACTACACTTTAATTTAAGACGTAGGAAATTCTCGGCTTTGTATCATTTCCGAATTAAGTTTGTGCCAGTACACCCTGTACGTCAGATTACACAGCCAGTTGATCTTTGCAGATTGTATGAAGAACATTCTTCCATTTAGAGAAATAATTAAATTATCCTACATAACTGAGACCTTGGTAATATTAACAATAAATCAGATGATTTCTTTTGCTTCCCACCTTGGGATACACTACAGTTTCCATTTTTAAATTCCTTTTCAAGATAAGACAAATTATCGGCATCTCTGTCTATTTTTCAACAGTTAATTTTATATCATCGTTATTGTCTTTCTTCTTTTGTTCCAATTTTCATGTATGTCTCGAAATTGCATGGACATATCGGTTCTAGCATAACATTTTCATCTGATACTCTGGGCTCTCTTCTGCATGAATTTTGCTCAGTATTTATTATTGAATAGATAGCTATATTCCATGATCTACTGAAAATTTTATCTCCTGTTCAATGTAAATTTTTTATTTATATCTATAGCATGAATGCTTTGGAAACACTTTCCCATTATCATAATCCGATAGCCATATCAATTTCGTTCACTGCTTCTGTTACTTCTGCAAAATGAGGGATTCCAAATAATTTTTTACTAGACCCTGAGTCAATTGAGCATTTCTAGCAATGAAACTGTGGATTCTGTTACAAAAATTGCATCGTCGTCTTTGACCCCAAAACTTTCATACAGTGATGTTAGGAGGATATTGCATCCATCTTGTTTGACAAAACACATGCGATCTGCAGACCTATAACAAACTGTGTGTAGCGTAGCCTAATATTAGCCTGTGACATGTTCTTGCAATACAAGAGATTGATATCAAGCTAACTCTTTTCCTTATAGGATATACTTGCTTCTCGCACAAACATCTTATTTTTGACGAAAGGGTAAGAATGTTCCGGTAGGTAAACTTGATTTCAGTGTAAAACTCATTTTAATTGAATGCCATATATTTAATTTTTATCATCCCAATACTTTCATACATCATCATTAGTTTTACAGGTCTTGGTGGGTGAGAAATTCCACTAAAATATATTTAATTTTTTAAAAACCATTTTCCTTTTACCATGCAATTCATCTTTTTCCTCAGTTTTTTCTGCTTCTGTTACATGACTTTAAATCCTTTTGGATTACTTCTCTCTAGTGTTTTAAATCAATTGTACTTGTTTAGCCTTATTATTTGAAAATTTTATCATTCATTGCAGTTTCTTCATGTTTTATGTTATTTTTATATCGGCTTTCTGATTTTATAATTTAATGTTCTTTTAGAATTTTCTCTTAGAGCTTAACATTTGCTTGGGGTAGCCGAACATGGCTCTAGCACCAATAAACAGCAGAAATCAGGTGATAGCATTATAGTACATGAGGAATTCATGTCTTATGATAGGAAAGAGAATTCTCTTAAAATTCATTACCATTAACATGATCATTAATCTCGTGTCCTGGAACTGCCCTGACGATAGCAAAACAATCATTAATAAATATGAACCCGTATATATTGGTTTACAGAAGATCTGCCTGGCTTCTGACCTTGAAATTCAAATTGCTAATTATTGAATAATCAGAGCAAATAATAATAACGTGCATGAAACGCATTGATATTCTTGAATAGTTTCCCAACTAAACACAACATTCCTTTAAATATTTCGTCTCAGACTGTTGCCATACAAACCCACATTAATACATTTATTACAGTCTGCACCATATATTTACCACCAAGTAAAGCAATTTCTCAAATTGAACTGGATAACCTAAAAAGTCTGATCCCACTTTTTTTTAAAATTCTTTTAGGATATATTAAGGGTACATTTGCATTTGGGAAATTAGTGACACAAATTCACAAAGTGCCCAAATTGTAAAACTCATTTTAAATCCTAATTTGTGGATTTTAAATGACCACAATAAAACATGCTTTTATAGCTTTTCTTCTGTATATTATATGCTTGAGAAAGAAGTGTCTGAAATCTTTAAATATATTAAAGGTTCCTTGAAAACATCTTAGGATGCCGATGAACTTCTCTACTCTGTATTTACCAAGCAATTATTCTCTTATATAGATTACTGCTGCATGGAGCCATAGTAATCTACCGTTCGCTATTTTGTTTTATTATTGTTTCCGGTCACAATCTGCCCCAAGTCATTTCAGGTGACATTGTACTTTCTCGTAGATTTTATGTGCATGATCCTCTCATATTCACCCTTTTTGCAAGAGAGTTAAAATGTTCTAGCATAACTCAGAGATTTGCAATGTAGGCATTCTTTTGGCATAGGATTTCTTTTGTTTCCCGCTTTGGAATATCCAGGGATTTTCTTTCCTTAATCCCTTATGGAGTTTTGATAAATATGCAACTTGAAATTTTCAATATCACGTTTTTTCCTTATCATCGCTGTCAATATTATTCTTTTCTCTTGTTTTTAGAGTTTTGAAGATCCCCAAGTTGTTTGTGGCATAATTTTTCCATCTAACATCTATGCTACCGTCTGCTCATATTTTATTCATTTTTTGATGCTGGCTTAGTGTCAGTTTTCTGGGCTCTTCAAAAAATTTCACTCTCTATTGAGCGTAATTTTGTCATTTATACTGGAAGTTGTAATATTTTGAAAACGTCGGATTTCCACAATTGGATACATCCGATTGCTATTTGAATTTTGTATACCATGCAGCTACTGCCAAGTAAGGGATTTAACATCCTACTTTGTTGGGTTCAGAATCATGTGGGCATTTTTGGCAATGAAACAGTAGATTTTGCTGCTAAATCAGCGTCATTATTTACAAATAAGGATTTTTATACTTTGGTGTTAAGAGATTTTTCGCTAGTCTCATCTCTTTTATATGACAAGAAACGTGAGATCTGCAGATCCACAACAAAGTACTTTCTTTAGTGCCCGCCATTGGTTTGCAGTCTAATCTTCCTGTACGTGAGATGAATGTCAAATTAACAAGTCTCGGTATAGGACACACTCGCTTTACTCAAAGACGTCTTGTTTTTGGCGAAATAGCTACAATTGTCCCACGTACTTTGTGGATTTTTGTGTGTGAAATATATTTCAGTCGAACACCCATCTTTTAATTCTCTTCATATTCGTTTCTCCCATTCATCGTGATTAACTTTATATTACTTATTGGGTGGAAAATACTCCCTAGACATTTTTTAAAAATTATATTCGATGTTTCATTTGCATATAATATTTTTCACCGGTGTTACTGTTTGTGTTAAACGTTTTAGTGCAGTAGCTATCATTGTTTTTGCATTTTAATTCTATTTTATACACGCTCTTATTTCTTCATTGATCCTTATACTCTATCCATTCATCGCTGCATCATAAAATTTCATGCGTTATATATATGTGTGTGTGTGTGTGTGTGAGTGTGTGTAGAAGTTTAATTAGTGACCAGTTTATAACCAGTTCAATTTAGTTTTGTTGTAATAGATGGCAATATGGGTTCTACTAATCCAAGCTCACTTGACCGTATGTTTTCAAAAGTCGAGCGGTTGGCATTCGCTCGAGAGAAGAGAAAGAGAGAGGGTTCTACGTTTCGGTGATAACGATGAGTATTTAATTCGCAATGGCGTCACAATTTTTTCTATGGGCAGACATCTTATTAGGCTTCACCCTTGGTGCCATCTAAATATTTTACTTGTAACTTTAATTACTCTAGACACTGATCCAAATGAGATTGAATGGGCATTTTGTCCCACCCAGTCCTACAAACTTGGGAGCACGGCCCCGGGATTTTGAATCATCGCTAAAGAAACCGCGCGGCTTGCCTCTCAATACTAACAATATCTACGCATTCCTATTCAAGTGGAGTCATCTCGTCGTTCAAGATCTTCTGAAAACACCTCCAGAGAGTCCATTAGTTTCATCTCCAGTGTATGCATCCAATATACTTCAGAAGTACTTCTTTCAACAGCGGCGATCAGCAGTGTCTCCTAAACATCGATCTCCAAGGAGAATTATTAACTAATATATCATTAAAACGTTTCATACAACATCAGTGAGAGATTGCTATATCAGGTACTGTGTTTTTGTTGTTCTCATCAAAAGAAAAAACTTGAAGAAAGACTTCAGAGCTTGTTGTCTTGTTGTTTATAAAATTGTTTTTAGCTGAGTAAAAGGAATAATTCATATTTTTAAAGTATAATGTATTCATATTGTTACGAAATTTCCTGGGTTCGTTTGGATAAGGGAAGTTATATGGTGTGGAGAACACTCAATCAGCAGTAGAAAATAAAACAACGACATTTATTTACACGAAGACACACAGGACAGCACAAAGACGGCAACTATATATAGCATAGAGAAGTCAATTATCTTCAGCCGAAACGTGAACACAACAAGACTCTACTGCAAACAGTAGCGCACAGCTTAGTTCAACACTAGCTTGACTCCATCGCTGCTCTGCTAATCTCTGGAAGACTTACTCTTTACCGTCGATTCCGACTACTCTTCACCGTCGATTCCGATTACTCTACCCTGGCAGCTGCAGACCGCCTCCTTTCATAGGTCTCAGGAGGCGGGGCTAGAAGCCTCTCAACCAATCAGGAACGTTCGAGGCGTATCTCAGTTCCTAATGGACGGATAGGGAAAATTCTCGATGTTTCGGGTATAATCTATTTTAGCGTCAAAGTCGCCAAATTCGTCGCCAAGTCGCCAAATGGTCGCCAAGCTCTGGGACCTCCGATGCGACACCCGGACTCCGTCCAATACAGATGACTGTAAAATGGTCTTTCTGATGATGGAACCAACTATGCTGGGAAGCAGTATTACAGATTAGTAACAATATTTTTAAAGTATCATGCGATTTTAAATTTTTTGAAATACTATTTTTCTATTTGAGTATACATAATCGCAACTATCAAAATGCTCTGCAAGTATATCCTTTAAATATTAAGGAAATTGAACATAAAATTCAAAGTTGTTTTATTTGTGTATTTTCATTTAAAAACGAATTCATTTACCGTATTCTGTATGTTTCTTTGTTGGCACTCGTCAAATCTGCAAAGCTATGCAGTTTCGTTTCTGTTGCGTCACTGACCATCTCTCGTTAAGAATTCTTTTATGTATCTGTCGTTCTCAAGCGATTTAGTCTAAACAAAAGTTGATCGAATATCGAAGTGTTTAGAAAATATCTTTTGATGGATTTATTATGTCTTCCATTCAAACGTGTGCTCATTTTTAGAATTTGCTGATTAAACTTTTACATGTGCTTGCTTTTAATGGTGTAAAAAAATGAGTTCTTTCTCAAAGTAATTAAATTCTATATTAATCTAAATGTTTAGGATTTTATATAAATAACTTTGAATGATTAAATTATTTTTCATATTTTAACAAATTTAATCACAGTTTTAAAAAGAAGATTTACATTGTTTAAATCTTTTTTTTTTCACACTCTTTTTACATTTTTTACAACGTAATGAAACAAATGATAATTCAAATAATTTTTCCTAGCTGCATGAATAAATATTAACGAAAGATTTTTTATTTTTATTTTGCTTGTGATCTCAAATGAAATATCCGATATTCTTACTAGTTGAAATTTTTTGCTGAAAGTTACTCATGGTTTTCTAATAAAGCATTTTATCTTCTATCCATTCCAATAGCATTTTGAAATAAAGAAACCGGTTGAATTGTTGATAAAAATATTTATTTCATATATCAATAGTGAAGATAATTTATTTACTTTCAGTTTAAATTCGAACAATATATTTGATTTAATTTTGAATTTTACTTAAATTTAGATTTAATTTTGTATCTTACTTTTATTTTGATTTAATTTTGAATTTTACTAATATTTTGATGTAATTTGGGGCTTTCCTGCTTTACAGTTGTTTTATTATCAGTAGTATTATTTTGAAAGTTATTATAATTTTTTCAATCTTTAATTTCAGAGTGGAACCATATTTAAAAATAATTTGGGCATTTTAAGATATAGTTTTAAGAAATTAGTTTAAATTATTTAAAGATTAATTTTTAATTTCAAGTTTGAAGCGAAATTAATCTAATCTGGCTTTTAATTAAACACGCGAAAGCATAGAGAATGTTGGATACATTTCAAAATTAATACATTCTTTGATTTAGCACCAAGTCTCTTTTTCTCTCAAAATGACATTCTTACTAAAAGGCAAGAAAGAAGATTTAATTGAAACAATCACCGTGCGTAACAATTGAAACCGACTTGACGAAACCCAAAATTAAAGATCTGATTTTGAAAAGCGGAGATTATGATGAAGAAGATGCCAAATTGATATTAGATAGTATCACTGAGGACAGACTTCTAGCGGAAGTAGAAAAATAAAACGAAAGAGAAGAGCCATTGCGGAAGGAGCAACTTGAGCACGAATTTGAGAAGTTGAAAATCCAAGCTCAAAGAAATGTTGGTCATGAGAACTCGGCAGATATTTCAGTAACAAATAAGGCTTCGCAAGAGATGTTCCACCGATTCAACATAAAAGATGACATAAGTTAAATTTAACGCTATCTGAGCACCGTGCCAATTTAACGTTATTGCCAAAAGCGCAATGGATTCAGAAGCTACTAGGATTAATTCCTCTGGAGGTTGCTCATTTAATTGCTCGAGAACCTGAAGAAAAATCTAACGATTACGACCATGTGAAGAATCTGCTGTTACAGAGATTCAAGTTGTCACCGGAGAAACTTCGACAGTTGTTTGTTTCACATCAAAAAGCTCCTGAAAAAACATGGCAAGATTTCTATCATGAATTGAAGACTTACTTTGATGGATGGGTAAAAGGGTTGAAAGTAGACACCTACGAAAAGTTACGTGAACTTATCATCGCTGACCAGATGAAACGGAAGGGACCACCAGAGTTTCAGAATCACTTTCTTGATTAGTGGTCATCCATAAATTCGCCTGCTGATTTGGCGAAAAAATTCGAACAATATGACTATCAGAAGGACATTGAAATCAGAAGCATCAGATTCTTTCTTCAGAAGGAAAGATGAAGCTCAAGGAGCAAATAAATTTAAGTTATTTCCCAAGAAGACCAGCGAATTTCCGGGATGGAAATAACAATTTCGAGAAGAGATCTTTGCAGCTAAATAGATACTCATACGTCGAGAAGAATAAACCATGGAGACCTGTGAATTGTTGTTACTGCCAGACACTAGGACATTTTGAAGAAGGAAAGTAGCTTTAAGAAGCAAAACTTTCGATGCATTAATCGACACTAGTAGTTCAGTCACATTCCGAAAAAATATTAGCAAACAAATCGTCAAACCTTCGGAACTCTCAAGTGAAACGATTATATTATCTGGTTTAGGGAAATGACAGGTCAAAACAAAAGGGTCATGTCGGCAAGATATCGAATTAGATGGACAAAACTATTATCTGAAATGGCATGTTGTGCCTACGTCATATTTAGATATTCAGGTAATTATTGGGTCAGACATTTTAGAACAAGCCTCACTTGACTTCGTCAAAGAAGGTGTTAAATTTCGAAGAAGAGAAGGCGTAGAAATATTTTCCATGCATTCGCAGCTTTATGAAGCAAGACCACAAGAAATAGAGCACATTTTTAGTTCAGAAGTAAGAAAAGAATTACCGAAGCTGATTTCCAGTTACAAGTCGGAAAAAACTGAAACTATAGATGTTTCCGCGAGAATTATTTTAAAGGACGACATTCCAGTCTACCAACCTGTAAGAAAACTCTCATTTCTAGAGAATCAAGCAGTAAAAAAAATTCCAGTACCGTCAACAGTCAAGCAAGTTCAAAGTTCCCTAGGCCTAACCGGCTATTTTCACAAGTTCATTCCCTAGTATTCAAAGATAGCAAAACCATTGACTGACCTGACTAGAAAGGATACTCCATTTGTGTTAAACCAGCCGCAGTTTAAAGCATTCGAAAAGCTCAAGAAAATATTACCAGAAGGTCAAGTGTTAAATATATTTCGACAAGAAAGAAAAACAGAATTACTTACGGATACAAGTCAACATGGATATGGAGCTATTTTACTGCAAGAAGGCGAAGATAGAAAACTGCATCCTGTTCATTACATGTCTCAAAAAACCTCTCCAGCGGAAGAAAAGTATAGCAGTTACGAATTGGAAGTCCTCGCCATTGTCACAGCACTTAAGAAATTTCGCACCTACCTTTTAGGTAATCACTTCAAGATCGTGAAAGACTGCCCCGCCTTCCAAAAGACTATGGATAAAAGTTACTCGAATAGCGAGATGGAACTTCTTTTAGAAGAATTTGAGTACGAAATTATTCATTGATTAGGCAAAAGAATGGAACATGCATATACTCTAAATATAAATACGGTAGCGGTAATATCAAATGAAACTATTACAGCAAGACTAAAAAGAGCCCAACAAAAAGATGAAAATGTACAAAATTTCAAATCAGCCGTCAGCGGCAGTGTTAATCAAGAATTTTTCTAAAGAAACGAAATCTTATATAAATATGAAAATGGTCGTCAATTAATAGTTATTCCAAGAGACATGCAAGCCGAATTAATCAAATTAGCTCATGAAAAAGGACATTTTTAAGCAACTAAGACAGAAGAAATCATCAAGCAAGAATTTTTTATTCCAAACCTAACCAAACGAGTACAAAATATAGTCTTGAACTGAGTATCATGTATATTAGCAAATAAGAAAAGTGGGAAGAACGAAGGATTTTTAAACCCTATTATTAAAGAAGAAATACCACTAAGCACCAATCATGTCGATTTTATAGGTCCTATGCCATCCACAAACAAGAAATATCAACATATCCTAACAGTTGTTGATGCATTTACTAAATTAACTTGGCTATACCCTGTCAAATCTACTTCTACTGAGGACGCACTTGACAAATTAAGACTACGGCAGAAAACGTTTGGCAATCTAAAGAGAATAATCACTGATAGAGGATCAGCATTTACCTCTACAGCCTTTAGTGACTATTATATGGACGAGAACAAGAAACATGTACTAATAGCAATCGGAGTACCTTGTGGAAACAGCCAAGTAGAAACAGTACATCGCACACTCATACCTGTCTTGACCAAATTGTCAATTGATGACCCTACAAAATGGTATAAACATGTAGACTACAGAGAATCCTTAACAGTACCTCAAACCGCAATACTAAGTGGATATCATTTGAACTGTTGATTGGCACTACTATGAGTAATAAAGAAGAACTCCGAGTACGAGACTTACTGTTTGAAGAATTAATGGAAGAATTGCAAGAACAGAGATCTACTTCATCAAGACGCAAAAGCAAACATTCAGAATATACAGGCCCAAAATCAGAAAAACTGTGATAGAAAACGCAAGAAAGCTCCAGTATATCAGAAAGGGGATTTGGCAGCCATTCAACGAACTCATTTTGAGACTGGGCTAAAGCTAAGACCTAGATTTTTGGGACCATATAAAATTATAAAAGTAACGCCGAAAGATAGGTACGACGTTGAAAAAATAGACGACCATGGAGGTCCTAATCTGACCCCTTCGTCTGCTGATTTGATGAAATTTTACTCACCAGGTTGAATAAAACGAAATCAGGGCGATTGTTAATAATTGTATTTTATTCTGTAATATATTCTATTTTTATGTATATTTTTTTATTCTTCTAACCTAATTTTGCTTTAATGAATATACGCATATGTTTTTTCCCATGACCTGTTCATTATATTTTCCTGTCGTAATGAACTTCTGTCTGAGTCATCAACAATTATGTCAACTGTGTTTTCCTTTAAATTGTCATTTATATTTTAGACATTTTTTTTTGCAGTGATGTATTCAGCAAATTATTACTACTAGTTTAATGTACCTCTCTATTAAGAATCAACGTGTTTAAAGTGAATTTCTGAATTTTTTTTTAAGTAACAGTTTGGCCGAGTGGAATTTAATGTCAATCTTGAGTACCAATATGTAAACAACGATGAGGTCATCGTTCTATCAGGACTGGCCGAGTTGTAGAGATTTAATTAGTGGCCAGTACCATTCTACTGTTATACCCAGTTCAATTTAATTTTATTGTAATATATGGCACCATGGGTTCTACTAATCCAAAGTCACATGGCCGTATGTTTTTAAAAAGGCGAGCGGTTTGCATTTGCTCGAGAGAAGAGAAAGAGAGAGGGTTCTTCGTTTCGGTGATAACGATGAATATTTAATACGCAATGGCGTCACATAGTTTTACTTTGGTCAGACATCTTATTAGGCTTCACCCTTGGTGCCATCTAAATATTTTAATTGTAACTTTAATTACTCTAGACACTGATCCAAATGAGATTGAATGGGCATTTTGTCCACACACACACACACACACACACACACACACACACACACACACACACAGGTGTGCAAAACTTAAGCAACAGGTATGTTTTTTGCCATAACTTCTCGAGAAATCATCTGAGAGACATGAAATTCAGAAATGAGATACAGCATTTTCTTCTGAAAGAATGACGAAAGCATAGTTGCGCAGAAATGAATACAATGCATACAGTATGGAATCAAACAAAAAAAGGCTTTATTGAACTCATAGTATCGTTACACATGATTGTTTGTCCAAGAGGAAGAACAGTAAGCAGATGTTCCTTAGTATGGGATATGCCCTCCCCTTACTGCAATGGTTGCTTTGCACCGTCTTCCCATACTCAGCACCAGATTGTCCAACAGTTCTTGAGGTAAGAGTGCCCATTCCTCAATCAGCATCTGTTTAAGTTGTCGGGTGTTCCCAGGAGGATGTAATCGTACCGCAAGGCGTCTCCCCAAAGCATCCCACACATGTTCTATCGGATTTAAATCAGAGGAGCACGCCGGCCAATCCATTCGAGTGATATCTTCGCTTTCCAGGAGCTCCTCAACAGCATGAGTCCTGTGTGGCCGTGCATTGTCATCCATAAAAACGAAGTCTGATCCAATGGCAAATCGGAACAGACGCACATGGGGAAGGATCACCTCCTGACAATAGCGATCTCCAGTTACAGAACCTCTGTCGAAAACGTGGAGCTCAGTCCGCCCGTTCATCATAATGCCTCCCCAGACGACAACTCCAGGACCACCGAAACTGTCTCTTTCCGTGATGTAACTGGGATGAAACCGTGTCCCGACCTCTCTCCAAATCAACTGGCGTTGGGAATCGCTTGTGGCACTAAAACGACTCTCATCTGTAAAGAGGACACGACTCCGTTGATGAGATGTCCAGTTTTTGTGCTCCCTGCACCACTCTAAACGGTGCCGCCGGTGGGAAACTGTCAAAGGGATGCAGCTTTCAGGACGGTTGGCGAATAGGCCACCTTTGTGAAGGCATCTGGACACAGTAAAACGCGACACTTGTCGCCCCGTTTCTGCACACAGTTGCTGAGCAATGGCGCTTGCTGACGGGTGCGGGTTCTTTTCGCCTGCAGGACGATATGTCGGTCATCCACTGCAGTTGTTTTCCTGGGGCGGCCACCACCAACCTTTCTCACAGCTGTACCTGTGGTTTGGAAGGCTTTCCAAGCGCGCGAAACGACACTTTTGTTGATTCTGAACTCTTCAGCTACACTGGTCACACTACGCCCCTCCTCCAGTTTTCCGATCATTATTCCACGTGTGAAATCGTCCAGGTGATTTCTGCTAGCCATATTTCACGAATTAACTCACGTGTACTTGCAGCGAATGTCTTTAATTGCGTCTCCTTCCTTCCTTTTATTGTAGTGTTGAGCTGCGCGCGCCTTCCGCACGTGTCTTGCGTACGCTCACGTCGCCTGTGACGTTTTGTTCCTGATATTTGCATACGCATGACCTTTCTCTTGAATTACGTGTTCATTGTACTGATCGGAAGAACTCCTTTTCTGCAATTTCATGGCTATCTGCTTAAAATTTGCATTTTTGCTTAAGTTTTGCACACCAGTGTATATATAATATACAGGGTCATCAAGAAGTAAGAGGAGTAGTTCGGAGTCCTGTAGCGTGTTATGTACTGGACGAATTATAGCAAAATTTGACCACCATACACATTAAAGCATACGGTTTCGATTTATAAAGAAAGAAAATTAGTACCAAAAAATGCCAACAGGGGAAATCCTGCCGCTGCGATCGAAAACTGTATTATGTAATTTGCTTGTACGGCGAGCCACCGTCGGAAGCCTTGTGTACTACATGAAACATCAAGTTGATGGTCATCTTGAGTCAAATTTGTAAGTTGTTATAATAAACGTTTGTCATTGGTATTTGGTGCGTTGATATTTACTGTTTTCATTGGTAATTATTTATTCTTTTCCCACGTATTATACGCTTGCAGCGTCAGAATTTCTCCTATCGGCGTTTTTTGGAACTAATTTTTTTTTTGATAAATCAAAACCGCATACTTTAATGCGTATGGTGGTCAATTTTTGTTATATGTCCAGTACTTAACACGCTTCAGGGCTCTGAACGCCTCCTGTTATTTCTTAATCATCCTATATATATATATATATATATACAAAAGTAAAAAATAAAGTAAAATGGAAAAACAAAAAACCAAATAAAAATATTAAAAAAGATTAAAAAAGGAAGAATCCGGTCTGAAGACTTTTTTCAAGGGTCACCCTCAGGCAGGGATTCAAAAAAGGGATTTTTTCTGTAAAGGAAATTCAGACAACGTCTAATAATGATTCCTTCGTGACCCGAAAATCCCCTGAAATTAGGCCTAAGAGATATACCATTTTAACAGAAAGGAAAATACAAAACAACCAATTAGAAGAAAAACTACTAATAAGTAAAAATACAATAACAAAAAACACCAAAAAACCAAATACAGACAAATTAAACACAGAAGAAATAATGAAAAGTTAAAAAATGTAAAGAAAAGGCAACACATACCTTCTATAACAGTCCAGAAAATCCCAAGCTATCGATTGTGATTCCCGCCCATTAAAAACAAAGCTAACGGCAATTTAGGTAAAAATTGTAAGCTCGCAGCGCCACCTATTGAGTGAAAAAAAGCAAGGAAAGTTCTAATTTTTTATTTAAGCCAAAAGGATTAATCCCAAACCATTCCTTGTTTAATTAAAAAATTGACATTACAGTAATTTTTGGGAAATTCATTTTTAATTAAATTATTAATGAGGTGGTTTGATGCTTCAATATAGGAGTTTTTATTATTGCAAACCTTTTTTATCCTGTTAACTTGTGAGAAAATT
>JAPMOR010029556.1:416161-426946 GCA_026543865.1 Argiope aurantia
CTTTGGCTTACATAAAAAATAGAACTTTCCTTGCATATTATATCACTTAATAGGTAGCGCTGGGAGTTTACAATTCTTATCTAATTACCGTTAGCTTTGTGTTTTTAATAAGCGGGAATCACAATCGATAGCTTAAAATTTCCTTGACTGTTGATGGTATGTTCTTGCCTTTTGGTTTTTTCTTTAGTGTTATTTTATGGTATTTTGGTTTTTATTGTTTTTTTTGTTATTGTATTTTTACTTATTAGTGGTTTTTCTTCTAATTTGTTGTTTTGTACTTTCCTTTCTGTCAAAATGGTATATCTCTTGGGCCTAATTTCAGGGGATTTTCGGGTCACGAGGAATCATTATTAGACTTAATTGTCTGCATTTCCTTAACAGAAAAAATGCCGGATTCTTTTTTATATTTTGTTATATTTTTTTATTTGTTTTTCCTATTAACTTGATTTTTATACTTTTGTATATATATATATAAAGAGAAAAGACGAGAGCCTTATTTAAATTCATGACTTTGAGAAATTTTATCTTTAAACATGGTGATTATAATGATCTCCTACCCTGGTAACAACAGATTAAATCGTAGCAAGAGAGAGGCTAAGGAGAAAGGGGAAACCCTATTTTTGAGTGGAATGCAAAGTGATATTTTTTTAGTTATCATTTTAGAAAGGTTTCCTGTGAAGAAGTTTTGGGTCAGTCAAAAGATATGAATTCGAAGCATATATCAATGGAACGCTAAACGTCTTAATGGATATGAAGATTTATTACATGCATATACAAAAGGCATCTAATCAAATTTTACTCGCAAGGCTTTTCAGCGGATGTTATTTCCTCTTAACCGAATATCCGCTGCCTTGAATGATGACTGAATAACAAAGAACGTCTTGGTTTCTACATATTCTTCTCTGTCTGAACTTGATCGTGAAGAGCTAGAAACAATTTCCTTAACAAAAGGGATGTCACTGACACAGAACGGGAAGAATTCTAGTAAGAATTGAACCATTGAAAGAAAACGCAAATGGACAAACAAAAAATATTTTTCATTAATTCTGCAGTACATCGTGTAACGATTTGGCTGCATGTTTTTATTTCTATTTATAAGTTTCCCATGACTGTTCCAAAGGTAACAAAGAATGTTTGAAAATCCTTTTTGATAAAAATTTGTAGAAAAGACCGATTGTTTATAATAACGGTACTGGGGTTAGATTTAAATTGGAAACTTTGAAAAAATGCCAGGACGGCTGTTGTATGAATAGTTCTACCATTGAAAATACAATAAAAAAAAATTTTTTTCGTTCGTAAAAAATATATTGGGGAAAAGGGGCTTTTATTTTTATTGCAGAATTGTTATAATGTGATTTGTGTCACTGGGATATTGTTTAATTTATAATGTAATCATTTGGCACATTTTAATTTTTTTTAATTTTACGAAAAAAATTCTTATAAAATTTTTAAATAATTTTCTTGAAATATATGAAGCTATTCAAAACACTTATTTTTTTTTTTCAAAAAAAAAAATATATCATGCACTGTAGAGTCAAGTTGGTTTCATTGATATAAAAATCCTTTCATTTGAATTTCGTATCTTTGAATTTTATTTGTATGGCAAAAAATTCGTTTTCCAAAAATGGAAACTGGGTTTCATTGAATGAATTAATATTTAAATACTTCAATGAATCTGAAGTTCTTCAGATATGGAAAAAATAATTAGGTTTTATTTTTATTTTACATGAAGAATATACTCGGCACATCATTCTAAGATACATTTTGCAATAAAGGAATGGGTTACATCAGTTAACTATTTTAAATACCAAAGACTCGATCTTAAATACTATTTATGTCAAGTCTTTTGGGTTGATTCTTAATGTCTGGATTAACAAAGTAAAGGTCATTGCTGAATGTGGTGTTCTAAACCGACGACAAGCTAATAACAAAATTCTAGTAAGCTACTATTAATCTTTTTTATTTTAATTAATAAAGATACAATTTGTTTTAAAAAGTATATTTAATCATACATCTGATAATTAAAATTATTCAACCAATCTCTTTTATATATGCAGATCATTTAAGATATCTCATTTATGCATTTTATATGAACTGATTCAACTCACTCAACGGCTATTACTTCATATTTTTTTAATCTGTAATTTTTCTATTCCTACGATTTCTTCCTAATGTATTGATACTGATTTCTAATTTTTTAAATGCTCAATTAAGACAAAAATTAAGGCTGTGCGCTATTAAAACTTTAGTCATCGCTATCTTACAAGAAATCGTCTGAATAATTCATGTGTTTGACATGTTGACTTATTTGGAAGAGAATATCTTTTTTATGTGAATTATAAGAATAAATAATTTTAATTTATGGTATTAAAATGCTCATTACCGTGACGCCATGGTAAAAAGTTTGTGTTCCTATGGGCCCATAATGATCTAATTTCCTTGAATTACTTAAGCACATATGCAGTTTTAAAAGTAGAATAGAATGACAAATTTAGAATATTGTATACTCGATTTAATTCAATTACTTAAAAAGTCTTTAATTCTGGCTTTTGAATTTGAAACACGATTCCTAATTTTACATTAGTTTTACCATTACTTATTAAATTGGATCAACTAAATATCTGTTTTGGTATTTTTATATTAGAGCGATTAAACAAAAATCTTTTTCTTTTTTGATCTTCAATCCTTTTTCCAACTTTTATTTTTTCTATCATTTCTTTTTTCTTCTTTTTAGATCAATTTGGCTTAGAATTATTCTCATTATTTTCTTTTTTTCTTTTCCCATATATTTTGATTTTCATAATCTCTTATTATCTTTTGGATATCTAAAATGTGTTTTTAACGGAGATTGTAAAGAAAAAAAAACAGTCTGAATGCTTTATGAGTTTTATGCGATAGCCAAAGACAAAAAAAAAAAAAAAAAAAAAAAAATAGTTTGCATAAATGCAAAAATCAAATTTTGTACATTTTTCAAGTGGTAGAATTTGTTATTTTGATGCAATTGCTTTATGAAGAACGAACGACTTTCTACAACAATGCATTCGAAACTCTGCATAACTGTGAATAACAAATGAATAACTATTAATTATCGAAAATTTTACTTAAACTATTTTAGATTCTATAGCATATAAATTATTTTTCTTCTTTTCATTAAAGTAACCACAGTAGCCTCGCAGATGGTATTGATGGAGACCAAGATAATATGCAAATGTTCAAAGAAGTCTTGAGATGCAGGGTTTACTAGCGCTTTCATGTGTTGAGATATTTTGATGTTGTCGTTCCTATCGCTTCCTAATGAATAATTCACTAGAAATATTGTCCATTTTATTTTGATAGATCATGTTTTAAACGTTTCATTTTGGATGATAGTAAGAAATTTTGTATATAATAGGCTATGTAGAAACATTCATATCTTAATGGTCTTGTTTCTTATGAAATACTTTTCTGAAATTATTTCGAAATATTGTTGAAATAAATAAAAAAAATCTAACAAAACGCAGGAAACAATAGTGACACAGAAAACAAACCTAATTTTATTTAAAGCTGAATTTATTTTCTGTTCATTCTTACGGGTCACAACAAAACTACAAACTTACATGCATTAGGTATTTTTAACTCAAAATTTTTATGCTGTGTACAATCCTCATCACAAAGCATACTTCAACACGTTGTAGCACGTCAACTGATTACCAATTGCCAAAATCTCCATAAAAAGTTCACAAATTACTGCCAATACGGTGGCAGTTAATTTAAAAAATTTAGGTTTTCATATCATTTTGCATTATCAAAGCCTAGAACATGAATCGTTGAAAAGCCCGAGACAAACATTATATAACTTTATTTTTCTATGGGCATTTTACACAGAAATGAATAAACCCTTTTATAGTGTAAGAGAACTACTTCCTAAAACAAAGAAGTGGGTGGAAGAAGTGGATAAATCAGTGGATAATAAAGTGGCAGCATTTAATTAAAAAATATATTCTTGAGAAAAATAAACAACGTACATGCTTTTTTATTTAAAATTCTGAGTATAAATATGTACACTGTACGTCGAAGCCAAAACCTTAGAATGCTGAATTCAAAATAGCTCATTCAAAACTCATTTCTTCACAAATGTATGTTCATGACACTTGCATGTGAATTAGTCTCCTTATTCTATTCGTAAATAAAAAAAAACATTCACAATACGGGTATGCCAGATTTTTTATAGAAATGCCAACTTGGACATCGTCATTTGACAACATTTCAGATTTATTCAATTAGTCATTAAAACTGACAACTTACTGTTGATTACTATATTAAACTGGTATTTGAAAGAAAACACAGCTTCTGTGCGATGATTAGTAAAAGCAATTTCTCTTATTTTATTACTCTTACGATTTTAACATTTCATTGACATTTAACATTTGAATGACCCTCAGCACCTCATATCAGCTTGAATGGTATGGAAAGGAACCAACAATTTTCTTCTGTAGGTTAAAAAATTTATATTTGGTCATTGATTCAAAAATTATTTCACCAGCTGTATATAATTAAGTAAGACGTTTGTCTTTGCATTAGATAACAAAAAACGGATAAATTTCCTTTCTTTTAACATTGAAATTTAGTAAATGGTGTTTAACTATCAGCACTCTCCTTATAGAAATACATGATTCATGGGTTTCTTTTGCAAATTACACTTTTGATAAGTTTAGTTACATTAGCGCCCCGTTTGGAAACAGCACAAGGGCTGTTTTAGGATGGACCATAATTTTACACCATGATTTGATGATTCTATAGCAGTCTCTCCTCAAGCTTCCGCATCATAGCAGGCAAGAGAGTTTGACCTACTATGTCAGATTCAGAGTGCACGAAGTCCTCATGCATAACTTTTCGGTATTGGAATTGATTTTCAAATTTGGAGTTTTCAAGCTCTTAACACTAAACCCTTTTGGATTCCATGTGTTATTTTACTACTATAAAGAAAAAACTGCATTTGGAACCATACGTCATTTTACTACAAGAAAAAAAGGGACTTTCTGTCGGTTCTACCTTGTGGTAAAGCAATTTTGCACTTCAAGGGTTAATGCTTTTTTAACAGTTGCAAACTTGAAATAGGACTCTACAATTACCTGAGCCTTTCAAAGTATGCACAGAGAAAGTAAGACACTGTTAAAAGTGGATAGTATCTTGTGAGTATAAGAAAAAAAAATGCAAAAAGAACTTTTTATCTAGCCTTTTGTTCCTGATTACTTTTTTTTTTCTTTTATGTATTTATATTTTCCTCTTTGCTTTAATTTCTTTATTTTACTTTTATTTTTCTGTTTTTAAAGATAAACTGCCTATTTTTGGTAAATTTTATTATATACTAATTATGTTTCAATGATACTGTGAAATATTATGTAGGATCTTCTGCTTGAGCCATGTAGCCCTTCTCCACTTTTTCTTTTTATGCCTGCTCCTTTGAACTTTGTTCCGGATTTTTTATTTTTTGTTCCGTTTTTTTTTTTTTTCACCTTTGGCTGCCTTTAGCTTCTTTTGCAGCTAGTACACTTGCATATGAAAGATTTTTTTTTGAATAGCCAGTCCTTTGATAGCTATTTAAATTCTATTTTTTATTTTAATTATGAGCTTTTTACCGGTGTAACGCCACTCTTGGTACACACCAAATCATCATCAGAATACATAAGAGTACTATGTCAGAGTGGCCCATAACTGCATTTTAGATTTTTTTGAAAAAGTGTAACCTCTTGTGTAAGCCAAATCCATTATTGCGATGCTTGGATTTTTAGATGTACACAGACAAAAAGAAATAATTTTAAAAGAGGGTTAATAGTACTTCAACAAAATAAAGCACAGTAATAAAATAAAATATTACTTAAGGATTCTGCAAAAACATTTCTCTTCAGAGTTCAAATTGCCTAAAATCTTGTTTCAGCGTTATGTTAATTCACATTGAAATGATGCATCATCAGCTTTCATTTACATTCAGTTTCTTTCAAAGATGAAATAAGATACAACAGCAGACAATTTTCTTCCACTAACGTTTCATCGAATGAAAATTTCCTATTCAAAGCGAAAGAATATTTAATATAATTATCATGTAGATGAATGAAATTTAAACTGAAACTAAGAATATTAGATTTGAATATTTCAAAATTTTAACTCGTTGTTTAAATTGCTTGCTCACATTCCTCACAAATAGAACAGAGATGAAGAACAACCATGCCCGAACTGGGATTCGAACCCGGGACACCCAAACCATGGGGAAGATGCGCTACCCATATGCAAGGACGCCGTCTGAAAAGCTTGTAAACAGTTTAAGTATACTTTGGTAATCCATCAAAAAGCAAAAACAAATAGAGTTAGGTGATTTTTAAGCAGTGTTATGAGAAAATTAGATGTTCACATACCTAAATAACCTTTAAAAAAAAGAACCTTTTTCACCTTTTAAGGAAGATTTTGTAAATTTCTTCAATTTCTTTCAATGTTGTATAATTTATATGTTTTTAAGGAAACCTTATCAACATTGGAAGAATTTATATTTCGAGAAAATTTATTTAAAGAAAGTATTTAAAAATCCATTATTTCAAGGAGATGACAAATTAGTAACCATATCTTCGGTCATTAAAGTAAAGAATCAGAAAGGATATCAATTTCAAACGATTAAAATTATATTAGATACAAGCAAGCAAAATTGAAGAAATTGAAGAAAATTTCAATTGAAAAATTCTTATAAGCTAAAACGCTCTATACTTTAGGTGAAAATACTAAATTTATTATAAAATAAAGCGAAAATTTAAATCTAAATTTCTAAAAATATGTAACTTCGAAGTAACTTCTAAAAATATGTAAACGTCATTTTTTGAAGAAAGAAAGCAACTTTCAATTAAAAAAATAAACAAATGAAATAATATAGACATTTTGAATATCGTTACTTTTCTGCAACATATTTTTTCAAAACCCTTTGCAGAGTTTTTGAAAATTATGAGAAATTAAAGAAAAAATAGCCAGCAATTAAATTGTTTATCATTTAACATCAATGTCTAAAAAAGTTTGAATTTCTAGGGTGAAATTAGATTCAATTTGTACTTCACAGAATGCTTACAGAAAGAGTATTCAAATCAATCAAATTACCTCTCAAGAAATTAGTATTAAAAATACATTGCACAATAAAAAACAGATGGAAACTTTAATAATTATGAGAATTCAAATTTCCTCGAAAACGAAGAAATTATTGAATGAAAGACATTATGCAAGCTCAATAAATTTCCATCTCTGCCTTCAAATTTTTCATGAAATTAGTTTTTCTGAGATTTGGAAAGCCTGTAAAGCGAAAGAAATTGGAAAATTAAATTGTCTTTTTTATACTGACTGTATATTCATATACAAACTTTGAATATAAGAAATAAGAAACTTATGCAATTTCTTGGCAATTACCCTTATTAAATTTGCAATTATCAACTTCGATTAGAAGACAGTAAAAGAAAAATTCTTATCTCTCCGAAGACAATTTTAAGCATGTATTCATTCAACGATGACGTTTATTATATTTCAGTGACATATTTTGTCATAAAACTCATTGCAAAAAATACCAGAAAAAAATAAAACATATTTCTATTTTTTGAGATAAGGGTACTTAAGGGTTAGATTATTCGTAGTTAAGGAAGGAGTCATATTAATAATTTGGTTATGCACATTTTGGTTTGAAGAAAAGGAAAATATTTTTGGAAAACAAGTAATATTTTTAAAAAAAATCTAACAATATAGATAGTTTTTTCCTCGTTTATGAATTCGTCGGAAAATATTTGCATTGTATATTACATAGTTCTAACTACCGTGTAATATGCATCACACGTTGATTAATTATCATGATTTCAAATTTATATGTTTAATTTAACTTATTAGAAAAAGCATAAAAATTACGAAAACTATATAAACATTTGAAATACTCTGTGAACTCTTTGTGCTTTCGCGGAAAATAACATCTAATTACATTTTCAGACAACAGAGAAAATGAAAAAGTGAAACGTACTTACGTTCCCTTTTCAGAATGTCTAATAACAGTTAACGGTTGAATAAATTCGATAAACGAAATGAATAGGGGATAACGAACTGCAACTTTTTTCCTTAAGAAAATCACTCGAAGTTTCATTCGTTTTTTATTTTTTATTTTGTGTGAACACTGTAGCTAAAACCTGAAAGCGAGTTTTAGCAATTTCGAAAGGTTGGTTTCTGAATCAATAGCAAAATATTAAACATTTCTGTTATTTCACTTTCATTATGTCAGTCAGATATTTCCAAGGTGATACCAATTAAAATTATTGCTTGTTTAGAACTATGAGAGAACTTTAAAAAACATTTACCTAACCAATAAATTGCCAGGCCGGATTTGAAGCTAATTTAGTTGATTTTGGATGTTTGATAGAGGTTCGTTTGTTGTAAGCATATTAGAATTTCCAATAGTCATAATTCAAAAATACAATTTTTGATTTAAAAAATAAGGGAGATATTTTTTAATTAAATGGATTTTTAATTTAGAAAAAAATACTTGAATAAATATACAGCTGAATCAGCAAGTCTGTTTTGTAAAGCTGGAGCAAAGTTGGCGCTAAATGCTACGCAAATTAATATTATTTGATTTGACTCACTTTAATTACTTGGCATAAAAAATGAATTTTAGATTCACAATTTTTGAAATATTTAAATTTTTCGATTAAATATTGCATTTCTTCTATATATATTCAATGCATAATTTCAAAAAGTCATAAATATAAAGAATTTTTTCTTCTCTTTAAACATGAGAAAATTTTTCGTTCTAAAAAATAGTACCAACAAAGTATTTGACGAATTATTATTACTGAACTGATGTGATTCAGTAGTCTTTATATGTGCAATAATGTTTTTCCAGCTGGAGTCATTTGCAAACATATTATTACATAAGTCACCATCGTTTGCACACAAGACATAAGGAAAGGCTTGCCAATAGCACAGAAGTTCCATAGAGTAACTACTGGTGGCTTTAGTTCAAGCATCCGCAGTAAGATTGTGAGTTCCTGGTAAGCAGCAGAATTCTTCGTTGATACTGTCAGAATTTCGATCTTCAAAACTGCTGCTTTAGCAGTGTCTGTAAGGTACTGAGCGCAAAAAGCAATTCCAATCAAAATCATAAAAGTTCCTCTAAACAATCCAAAGCTGATTATAAGCATTCCTTGGATATCTGATTGCGAATCAGTTTCGCCAATGATAGCAATGACGCGGATACAAAGAGTGAGCATCACCATGAAGTACCACAAAAGTACTGACAGCGAGAAAGCTACATCCAAAAGGACAATACGAGAAAGAATTTGGTCATAAAGTCTTTGTAAGTGATTCAAATCAAGAAGATTCATTGTTTGGGATTTAGCAAATTGTTTCACATTTTCTCCCATTTTTTTGAACCATAAACTAGCTGCACACACTGAACTTATGTACAATCCTATTAATGTAGTAATAGATCCTTCGGTCATCAGGCAAAGGTAAGCATCATTTACTTGAATTAAATATTTCGCAAACTGATGAGATGTTTTATTCACTACGTGTTGGTAGAATAATTCTGTGAAGTGTTCTTCAGGCTTTTTATTCGTGGGAATTATTAAAAATGTTGTCACCCACAATAATACGTAAATCCACACGACGGCATTGAAAATCTGAACCCATCTGAAATATTTCCGTTTCTGAGATTTACGTAAAGATGCTGCTTTATCAAAAGTAAAATAGCGAACGAAGGTTTCAATTTCTTTTTTTCGGTATATAGCTAGATCAAACGTCGCTACTGACGTTCCTATCACTAGTGTTTGGCTAAAAATTTTCCATGAGCCTTCATTCCGAAAGAAATAAGATAGGTAAAGAAGAATCCAATAATGCATAGGCATAGCAATAATCGCTAAATGAGTGAAACGTAAAATTTTGCGACACTTTCCAATTGTATCATCCTTTTCAGAGATATAAATACCAAATATAGATAATGATGTCAAAAATGGAGTTAAAGGATTCAAAGAATTATCTGTAGCAATTTGTTCTCTCAAAATAAGTTGAGGATAAATTTTGAAGTTATCCCCAAAAGATTTGTCGTGAATATTTCTAGTTTTCTTATTAAATGTAGACGAATCCATGACACCTGATAAATTCAAAGTCAGTCTTTTTTAACTAACTACAACAAAAGCCACAATTTGTAAATGCTAGAGATACGTGCTTTCAAGATACTGGAAAAATCCTGAGAATAAACGTTTACCTTGAGAAATCTGACTTTATTTCTTTTCTGAAATCAATATTTATTTTACATTCATCTTAATAAAACGTATGGTTTTGATTTTTTCTTAAAGAAAGGAAATTAATGTTCTGATTTGTTGTTCAAAGGTTTCCATAGGAATATAACAAAACGGTCAGTAACAAAAGTCTAATTTATACCAATTTAGATTTCAATAGCCAAAACACAAATTTACAATCCTATGCGGACAAATTTTATTTGTTGAAATACCTTCTGACGCCCACAATGACGGTGACATTAAATATTAAACTGATGATTATAGAGGTAAACTGTTGTGCTGCCTTTAAGAATTACAGAGAAGGTTGCCTTTCTTTTCGGATAATAGTCTGAAGAAAAGAAGCACAATTTTTAAGCTATTATTATTTAATAAAATATTCACAACACTTAAATGGAAATTTTATAAAACGTACTTCCAATAACTTTCCATTATCATTTATTTCATTTGTAATGCAAAGCAACACGAACATTTTTTAAATTCTTTTCTTGGATTCGATTAT
>JAPMOR010029556.1:440899-477872 GCA_026543865.1 Argiope aurantia
GAATGATCTGATCTGAATCTTGAAAATAGAACAGGTTAGGAGCATCAGTAAATTATTCAACAATAAGAATGATCTGATCTGAATCTTGAAAATAAAATTAGGCTAGAGAGAATTCGGAAATTCTTTAAAAACAATAAAGTTCTGAGCCATAGAAATATTATAAATTAATTGGATGGATTATAATTCGTTAACTGTCAGAAATTTTGAATGATTTTTTAAAATGTCCGTGCATGCATTAATGACCTCCATTAAATCTATTCTAGAAATGTACAGTATTTCCGTATGTACAGTCGGGTATTTCCATGAATTGAGTTTCTAAACTGGAGAAGCTGTTGCTTCAGAATTATACTACAAATTTCACCAATTAAATTTTCTGTTTTGATCTTGCCATAAATATGAATTTGAAATTAGCCATTCCAAATGAATTGAAAAATGAATGAAAAATTCAATGAAAATTTCAAAATGTTATTATTATTAGCAACTGCATATCCCATATTTAAAATATCACTTTCTTTTCTTGTTTAGATTTTTTAACATTTACATAAAACTGCTTTCAATGAATTGTAAAAACAGCACACTAGTACTATGGAAGCACAATAACGTTGATATAAAATGCAATTTCAAAACATTGCTGTCATTGAATGAATAAATGAAGAGGTTGAATTCATGATAAGGAGTCAATTGATCGCATGAAATCAGTGATTTGCATAAAATGACTACAAAACATATGTAAAACAAACTGTAAGACTCTTAGTAATATTGATAATAGTATTTTTTTATCATATAGCTTTATTTTATTGCTAATTTGTTATCGATGAGCGAAAATTTACAGTCAGATATAAACGTATTCCTTGAGGTATTTCGAGAGGAAAAAAGTATGTACAGTCACAGAAAAAAAGAGCCTCTTAGCTGAATTTTGTATTGTTCGTCGTACAGTCATAAAAAAAAAAGGTATCATTCGAAAAGAATTAGAGTAATATTAAACAATTTTTGATTAAAAATATCATAAGGGGCCGTTTATATATATTTAAATATGAAAAAAGTTTGAAATTTCCATTTCTTTAATTCATTTTTCTCATCGTTTCTTAATTCCACAAAATCAAATTTTATGTGTCAAGTGTAACTGTTTCGAAATTATAAGCTAAGAAAAATGTGACTTTGTAAGGTTAAAATAAAATTTTGAACATTTATTCATGTATTAAAAGATAATATAGTTATTGACCAAAACTCTTTTTGTTATGAAAATATAACGTATTCTATAGATTTTGCACACAACGTTTCATTAAAAAGTAATTTTTAAAATGCAAAAAAAAAATCAGAGCTAGAGTACTTTAAATAGTAAGAGAGTAGAAACTTTTAAATAGTAACACTCTTAAATTTCAGCATCAATCGAAAGACAAGGCCATTTTATGCGGGCATGTAAAATTTCAGCATCATTTCTAAGCAATTTCTCCGTTACATTACATTTTCTATATTGCCTCTAAGACCATGCATTTAGGGGTACGTTAAGAAATTTTTAAATATCGACAGCATTTTATTTGGCATTCAAATACTAGTTTCTAAAATCAAATTTCATTTTTGAAATTGTTGTATTGTAAAAACATACAAGAAAATTTCATCAGTGGCAAAAAATATTTCGTATTTTTTGCCGCATTTACTATTAATTTTTTGATACAAAATATTTCTTACACAAGCTGAAACGAAGGATTTCAAATAATTTTAATGATTTACAAATTATTGATTAAAATTTTAGTTTACCACTGTTATGTCAACATAAAATGAAGCATTTTCACTTAATATTTAAGCAAAAGGTAGTGATGGATAAAATAAAATTTTAAAATAATAAATTTCAATTTACTTGAATGATGAAATCAATAAAATAGTTGAAATATAAAATTTTGCAAGAATTTTCCTTGATGAATAAAAATATTTTATAACAAAAAAATTGCACAAAATATCGAATGAGATTCATTTTTGAGTTATTACTTTTTTAAAGAATTATACTTTCACAGAAATAACAAGAGAATTCATTCACAAGAGACTATGAATGAATTTTTTAATAAAATATTTGCAATCATTTTTTATGTAATCTCAAGTATGTGAATAATGGTGATTTGTCAAATAATTCTGTATAAAAACACTGTTTTTATAATCTTAAGAATAAATTTTAAATAAGATTCAGTTTTGAGTTATTAGTTTTTTAAAGATTTATACTTACACAGAAGAAAAGAGATTATGAATGAATTTTTTATAAAATATTTGCAATCGTATTTTATGTGATCTCAATTATGTGGTCCATCGTGATTTGTCAAATATTTCTGTTTAATCACATAAAAACGCTGTTGTTATAACATTGTGAATAAAAATTACTTTCAAGAACGAATGCAAAAATTTAACATACATCTTTATCAAAATCTCAAATATAATTATGCGGTTTTCATAAATTATATTTAGATGTGTTATTACAATTTTACAATTTATAACTCCTTTTTACTGATTTTATACTTTAATTTAACGTATTTATATAATAAATACCAATATAATTTAATTCATTTTGTTATGTTTAATCAAAAATGTTCTAATATAAATTTTCGATTATTCAACTGGATATTTCTTAAAGATATCTTATAAAATGATATATATATATATATATATATATATATATATATATATATATAAATAGATAGATAGATGGATTATAATTATTCCTATTATATCATCTGCTTTCAAATTTCTATTCATATCAGAAACAGCAAAATATGTGATGAATAATAGCTTAAAAATTGTAATAATAAAATAAATTAAAAATATTAAGAAAAAATGAATAAACATTTATAATGATATTCTTGATTTGCGTTTTATCTCTGTAAAATGCATAGATCCTGTAAACGAGTAAATAATAATAGCTAAGGAAATTTTTCGCAATCAAAAAGAATTTATATTGAACACTAAATTGCCGTTAAAGCATGGAAGAGAACCGATCTGTATTTATTGATGAATGAAATGTACTACTTTTTTTAATGCTCGCTAAATAAAGTAGTGTATCGTTTCATGTTTATTTATGAGTAGAAAGGAAAGATGAATAATATAAACTGATAAAAAAATAGTCAAGCATTTGTCTAGAACACTAAGGTACTAGTAAAGCATGGAAAAGAAATTTTTAATAATAGCCGCCTTTGGCGACCAGCCGGTTCGCCAGTATTACCACTCGCTACAATTTTCAATTAAATATTTTAAGTAACTGGTCTCTTAATAGATTCTCAAACAAAACATTTTTAATCTTCAAATTTTGATAGTCATACCAAACTTATACTGTTGTTTAGATCGTTTCGTTCAATTTACTATATATATTTTGCAAATTTGTTGTCATTTCCGGTAACACCTCAACTTTAATTTAAAGTGGAAATGATGAAATTGCAATTAATATAAAGACATTTTTGAATAAAACCAAGCGATATATTTTATTTATCATCTTTATTGTTATTTATTTATTATTATTATTATTGAATATGAATATTGCAAACAGAATCGCTCGGTATTTAAGTCTTATATGAACTACAAAATATTTTTCATAATTTATGTAATATCTCAAAAATTAATTCAACAAAAACTTCTCAGATTCAGCATAAAATTCAGTTTTTAGTTTTTCTTTCAAAAGGATTGAAATGAAATCAATAATAATATTTTGTTCCGGCCTATAAATATATTTCAAAAATTATGAAGTCTAAATTTAATGCAGTAAGATATCATATTCTGAGAAATATTCTGGACACACTAAATTTTAAATAAATGAATGAATGTTTCTATTTTCCACGATCAACTAAGACAGATTTATGAAGTTTTGAATGTTAAAAATTTAGAAAAACTCAACATTTTCATAATCTTAGTCCTATTAATCTTGAGAAACCTGCGCCCTGATTGGCGTATTTTCTTTGAAACAATCGATGGAAAATCTAAATTATCCTTTTTTTATTGAATAGTGATATTCAAATTTTCATTAATCAGTCAGTTTAAGTGATTGATTTAGTTGATTGGAAATTAATTCTTTTTATTTAAAATATTAGTGTTTCAAGAACATTTTGTTAATCGTGATTTCCACAGCAGAAGCTTTATGTAAAATCAAAAATTCGTTATTTATTAGAGCATTTATTGAATCAAGTTACATAAAATATAATCATTTTCCATTTAGACCATTTTAGCATATCTGTGTCTTACTAAAGGTTTACAAATCAGCTATGTGGCCCTGATTTGAATGGAGATCCTGTTCATATTAAACAAAACTTGCCTTAAAATAAAACTGATTTATTGAATTAATAATATAGAGAGTGTAAAAGATCATAAAATAATTTTTCTTGAATTTATTTTTTAGAAAAAATAATATTTTATATTTGTTTTATTTCCTACAGACACGTGTCGAAAATTATATTTTTGCAGATTTCATTTCCAAAAAGATTTAATTTATTTTTAATTGGAACTTTAATCAATGTGACGGCAACACTTTGAAAAAAGCTAATTTTTTTCCATGAATGCGAAATGTGCTCGTGCAGTTTAAATTTCATTTTTATTTTGTACGAAAAAAATTGTTGAAAAATATCGATAAAATATTTATTTAAAAATTCATTAAAAATAGAAATTTAATTTTAAGGTTAAAACATTGGTATCATTTAAAAGATAAATTTTTGATCTTCATGTAAAAATCTTTTTTGTGCGGTAATATTTTCGGAAGTTATAGCAGAAACACACCAAAATGTCGCTTAATTTTTAAATAAATAAAATTCTAATTAAAAATTCAAAAAATAATCCCCAGGTGCACATTCCCGGCCTCCAAGGTATACGCGTGCCAAATTTGGTAGCTGTATGTTGAATGGTCTGGCCTGTAGAGCGCCAACACACACACACACACACATTGAGCTTTATTATAAGTATAGATATAGATTATGTATGAATAAAATGTACTTCTTTTTTTAATGCTCTCAAAATAAAATGTTAGCTTAAAAAAGTGCAATAATAATCTAAATTAAAGATATTAAGAATGAATGAATGAATATTTAGAATGATATTCTGTGATTTGCGTTTTATCTCTGTAAAATGCATATATCCTGTATACGAGTAAATAATAATATCTAAGGAAATCTTTCGCAATCAAAAAGAATTTGTATTGAACACTAAATTGCTGGTAAAGCATGGAAGAGAACCGATTTGTATTTATTGATGAATGAAACGTACTAAATTTTTAATGCTCGCTAAATAAGGTAGTGTATCATTTCATGTCTATTTATGAGTAGAAAGGAATGATGAATAATATATACCGATAAAGAAATAGTCAAGTATTTGTCTGTGTTGCTAGTAAAGCATGGAAGAGAACTGATTTATATTTATCAATGAACGAAATGTACTACTTTTTTTAATGTCTCATTTCATAACGAAAGATAAATAGTATATACTGATTATTAAGAAATTCAGGAATAAAGAGCAAAATGAGAAAAATTATTTTCTTTCTCTCTATTCGTAAGATACTAATTTTCATACTAAAATTAATATTTCTTTTATACAGTAAAATATATTCGTGCAATTTATATTCAGGTAATAAAACTTTCCATTTTGATGTTCTCAGTGTAATGGAGATTCAGACTCATACGAGATTTAAAATTTTCAATACCCTTGAACATTTTTTTGCGGAAAAGAATCAAACTTCTTTTCATTGCAGATATTTTGACATGCAAAAAGTAAAAATCGCTTTTAACATGTAAACTGTAAATTTACAGATTCTCTTAAAATTTCACAAAAATAAATAATTCTGTTACCGACTTCCAAAAAATAAGTATTTTACACATTTAAATATGTAAACTACAAAAAAAAATCAGTTACCTTCCGATGTAATCCTGGTATAATAACTCAAATTTGTACTCCGCGTCATTTTTCCATGGGGAATCTATTCATGTCATCAAAACAAAAGCCATATATAACGACTCATCCTCCTCATGGGAAAATAAAGATCTAGTGGTTTGTATTCGCTCTGTAAATACACTTCGTAAAAGGAATTCAAAAATCTGCATTTGTATTCTTCTACTAATTGGCCGGGTTTACGATTACATACAGCATAAAACTACAGTGTATCCAAGATTTCCTTGTTACTAAAGTATAATATTCTTTTGCAATGCACAGAAGTTCTAGCAAGGGATTTTATTCTCTTGCTTGACATTCCAGTACTTTTCTGAGATACTTTAAACGTTCAGTTTCTTAAATTCTGTATGAAGTCGATGAGACAACTGTGGACCAATCAAAGTGAACAACATTATGCATGATTAACAAATTTCTATTTCAATCAATGATGATTCTGTGATATACTACTTGATAAATATTTGCACATGAAAGCTTTACTGAACTTTATAAATTTACGTTTCTGAAATAAATTTCTTTTTTCTAAACTTGTGAGTAGTATCTCAAATTTAAAAATTAGCTCATTCTTGCATATTTGCATTTTTGTCTTCAGAAATCTTACAATTTTATCTGCGTAGATGAATGCAAGAGAAACGTTTTACTATTTGATGCTTTTACCCTATGTAGGAGGTATAAAAATTTAATTCTTTAACTATTTACTTTCAACTTCCACAGTAGAGAAGTGTTTTAATACAATTGTCTACTTTATTTAATTAAATTTTGTAATTTGAATAATATATCTTGATACAATATTTAGGGAATAAGATCTTGTTCCACTTCCTTTTTGAAATCTTATAGTTATTTGCGGATGTTTCTTTTATTATACATAAGTTTTGTCGCTATTAATATCGATTTCCTGAAGGTAAAACTAAACAAATTATTTTGCTTATTGGCTTTATTTTAAATTGTTTTAATTAAATTAACAGTGAGCCAACCGATGACAAAAATCATCAGTAATACTTTTCATCTAAGTAATTTCTAGTTGTAGAAAATATATTGCGATTTGGTCGATTAATTCGTTTTGCTTTAGACCTTTTAATTAATCAATGAATATTCCATAGTAATAAGAGTAAACAAAAAAGAAAAGTATGAATTTTGTGCAAAGTACAAATTTTGACCAATGGAAAATTGAAACGAAAATAGTTAAGCTTCAAATAGAAAGTTTATTGCACTTTCAATTATTCCTTTTACGCAACTGTTTGCATGAAGGAGATTGCGCAACCTTTCTATGAATAGTTTTACTCAAATGAATGACTTCTCATTACAATTTTGGAAGATGAAACTCTCTTGAATTATTGCGCAGTTGCGCATTTTTACATAAATTTATCAAAACAATGGCGAAAACACAGCGCAGTAAGATTTAAAATTCGTTACAGCCTGGTTACTATAGAAAGAATCGAATGTTTTACAAGATGGCGTAGTGACAAGGGGAAAAAATAACGAAAAATATAAAAGTACCTCATCTCGCTAAATCCCTCAAATAAATAAAGTATGCTACAATAATTAGATGATGTTGGGAAAGACACCAAAAATAGAGCAACCGCCACATTGTTTATTCGTGGGTGGAAAACTTACTTCCTGCCACAGCTATTTCTGTCGCCCCTCCCCTTTCCCTAGAGCCTGCATTTCTTCCACCTTTCAGTTAAAAAAAAATAAGATGGCAAACAAGTGGATTTTTTCCCTGTCGTTTACAGTCCCAGCATGCTTTCTACAAGAGTTACACATATCTTCAGAGTGAGTTTGGTGGTTATTATTTATTTTTTTGTAATACACTGGTTGATTCGTTTGAAAATTTTACAATAGATTTTCCTATGCTAGCGAAACAGTTTTTTTTTTTTTTTTTTTTTTAATAGAAGAGCTTTTTTTTTTCTCCCAATGGAAAATATGTTTTCCTTTTGGTATGCTTTTTACAGGTCTTGAGAATTCTATCGATTTAGATACTGTTATGTAATCTATCGTTTCTTCTCTTGATGTTAAAAGTTTAGATGCGGGTGTTTTTGGAATGAATTAAAATTCCGCAGAGACATTTATGGATTTTATACAATTTTTCTATTGAAGTACAGCCCTTAAAACTTTATTTGTACAAAAACATTCTAATTCGAAGCAAGGTTCTTTAAATGGTTCATTAAAGAACCTTGTGATTAATTCGTGATGAATATCTTTATCTAGGTGAGTGGTATATTTCTTACATTTATTATTAAACTCTCAAAGCTTGCAGTGCAGATGAGCACAATACAAAGAGGTATAAGCATTTATTTCCTAATTACAATATCAATTAAATGTTTTTGTAAAAGAGAAGAGTCTATATATTTCACGCAAGCATACAGCAGTGATTCAAATATATCCCTCACTGCAATAAAAAATGAAATATGTGTATTATTTCTAATTTTTTAGTCTTCAAAATACGGAAGGAAGCGAAATGTTAAGTATTGAATAGTTAGAAAATATTCCTCTTCTTTCTGGTTAACAAGAAAAGAAAACTATTAAAAGGATCTATGTGCACATTTAAAAAGCTGCTTTGCTCAAGAAATTGAATTTTTCCTGAGTCTTTAGTATAAAAATGTCAATGAAATTCGTAAATTAACGCAAGCATTATAAATTAATATTATCAATCATTTAGATCCAAAGCAATTCATTTGGTTCCTCATTTTTCATCTCCACTTTCTATACCATTCGAAAGGCAAATGAAATCAGAAAAGGTTGCTGTTGCAATGATTCCTGTTCTGCATTTTATATCAGGAGAAAGAGTTGAGACTTTATTTGAAAAATGTCGATAATAGCTCTTTCTCAGCAGTTGCATTTCATATAATCTGTAGGATAGGTTTCTCCCGTTCATGTGTTAAACATACGATAAGAGCATAAATTTGCTCTCTATATAGCATTGATAATCATTGTGGTATCCTGAATGATCCTTTTTCTAAAATCATATATGTGATTAGAGGATAACATTGCTCAAAAATGGCATGCTTATTAAAACTTGAAAGACGTCTTTTGTGCGTCGCCAAACAATTCAAAGAGAATTAGTACAAAGGATATCTGAAGTACTTTCTACAGAAAAGTAGAGATACATTAATATCAATCTATATTATACTGTTAGGTTTATAGTAAATTTTGTACTGTCGCTACTAGTGCTATTACAATTTAGATGTTAATATATTTTATAGTTAGAGAAATCTTGAATGAAACTGAATTCTGTTTAGTATATCATTGAATGTTGTCAACTCAATTTCAGTGTGCAAAAAGTGAATATTATCATTGTTATGTCAAAATCGTATAGATCACATTTGCCGCAATATTTTATTGATGCAAAACAGTTTCTAAAATTAGCTTTCAAATTGTTATATGAGATTGTTGTTACAAAATGCCATATCGGTAGTAGTTCCAGTTATTACATATACATTTTGTATTGTTTTTTTGGTGCGTTTTTCACACACTCCATTTTGAAATGACAGTTACGACATCGCGAAATAATGATAAAAATCCTTTACATCATGAGTTCAAAGTCGTTTCCAAAATTTTTAGAAATTCGAATTTCTTATGCTAGCACGGTGCATGGTAAAAATGTCATTGGAATTATTAATGGTAAAGTTTAAATGACAGATTCTTGTATCCTAAAACTGAAATAAAAATTAAATAGAAATGTGTTTCTGCTCTTATAGTGTGCTTCTTGGTGGGCGAAGGGGTTGTGGCCATCTTTGGACCGAATTCTGTGGCTTCCAGTGCCTTAGTGCGATCCACAGCGTCTGCCCTCCATATCCCTCATTTAGAATCTCACTGGGATTTGGAAAGAGGTGCTAAAGCTCCCTTCACCATTTCCTTGTTTCCTCGAAGCCTTGGAACAGCTATCTACGATTTGGTCAAATCCAAGAATTGGAGATCCTTTACCATCATTTACGAAGACGCGGAAGGTGAGTCCCTTCATTGGTTCGATAGAAAGGCAAGAACAATCTGCTTAGTAAGAAAACATCCTTTTAGAATGCTTCTGGTCAATTTGAAGTTATACGCATTCGATGGAAGTGAAGGTTCTGATGGATTTCATATAATTATATTATTAATAGAAAAAATAAAAATAGAATTTTCCAAATTATGTTGATATCAATTAAATCAATTTTTTTTATTTGCTTAGAAGCAAAACTTAAAATTAGCATCAATTTCTCTTCGCGATTATTTAAAATAAGAGTTATGTTAGATGTGTGCTTATATATATGTAAAAAATTAAACAACCAAAATTTTTAATGAATAATATTTTGACCATTCTTTTTCTTTATTGGATTATGATTCCAGCGTTATTCAAACTCTCTTGAATTTAGCGTTTAAAAAATCAAATGTTATTTTTAAGATAAAATGTGAGTTTTTATGAATTTAAAACTTTGAACTGAAATAACTTGTTAGGGCTTTACATGTCGCAACGAATACATGAAAAAAAAAGTATGCAAGGAAATAGTTTAACTTCACTTATCCTCTTTTTCCTAATGTCTCCCAAACATTAATATTCAATTAAAAGTCTGATGCTTACATTTTGAAAAATGGATTGATGTGGCAAAAATTGTAACACTATTTATATGAAAATGGTTTACAACATTCAAAAACTAATCTAAGCCAAAAATAGCGAGTAAGGAACACAAGTGCCCATCTGTCTATACCCAAACCGTTATGCAGGAACATTATTTTTACCACGTTATTCCACGTGTTTTTTATATTTGGAATCATACGAAAGATTTGATTTACAAAGTGAAGCCGAAAAACCTTATTAACCTATGAAAAACCTTATGAGCCATATTTAAGAATAAATATGGAGCACTTGAATCTTTATGTGATGATATTTTTTTGTTGAGGTTATACTATTTTGTTTTGTTTGTTATGCTATTTTGCGATTTATGGAAAGATTTTCTTTCCCAGCTTTCTCTTCAATTAAAAAATATAGTTTAATCTGCAAATGTTATTCAGTTCAAATTTGTAATTTTAATTCAAATTCTAACTTTAGATTGGGCATTCAAATTTTTAACCAAAACATTTATTGTAAAAAAGAATTTTCTAAATTTTAAAAAGTGATGTTTTTTGGAAATAGTTAAAAATTTATAAAAGTATTAAATTTATGCTATTCAAAAAAGTATTAGTGATTAATAATGCATGAATTATGAAAAAGAAATCTTGACATATTACTTGAAGGAAGGGTTGTTTGTAAAGAAATTATGCTTACCCTTCAACTGATGTATTCAAAAATCCAAAGAGAAATTTGTCTATTTGGTTAAACTCTTATTTGTTATTGTTTTACAATAAATTTTAAACAAGAGTTTTAAATTACATTTCTTTAAAGAAAGAAGTACGTAAGTTGACATTACAGTTTCAAATAAATCCAATTTTCCTACTGAAATGAGTATTGTCTGCAATCCTATTGTATTTTTTTTAGAAAAATCAAGAGTCAATTATCTATAATAATAAATATTTCAGAAAGGCGTCCCTAATTTTTTATAGATTTGAAGGGTTCCTTTTGAAAAAATTGTAAAACGATAATCTTCAGTAACGCTGTAGGGATTTTGAAGAAGCTATAATAAATTCAAATTTTCCCTAATTTAAACCTTAAAATTACTGTGAATATCTAACAAATAACTAGCAAACAACAAAAAGCGTCTTCTGATAGAACTAATATTGTTAACATATAGATTGTTTGTAATATCTTCATTGCCCTGCAAATGAGAAGCATTACATTGCATTCAGCCCTTTCAGGCCGGATAGTAGTGAGCCGGATACTCGGGAATGTACTGTAATTGAATCCTGAAGTCCTCCGGTTTTGAAGCCGAGACTCAAAGTGATCATAATTTTCCGAGAAAAAAAGGCGCAAAAGCAAATGAATGGCTCCTATTTGGAAATTATAACAATACTAAATATCAAAAATTATTAAAAATCGAATTAATAATTTTGGAAAGAATTTCCAGGTTATAATGGAACTTAAAATCCAGCATCATGTTCATTTCTACAGTCATCCGCTCACTTGAAAAGTGCTTAATTAAATATTTGGAATTTATATTTTCATAAAAAATTTATTTTTTGTATATATAGAAAAATTAAGTGATTTGAGACTTATAGGGTGAATTTGTCGAATTTTCAGATATGCTAGTTTTTATTCTTCCTTTAACATAAAATATTCAGAAATATAAAATAAAAAAATTGTTGTCCTTAAACATTACAAGAAAATTCCGTCGCAAATACAAGAATGACGGGAATTAAATGTCAATAAAAATGATTTATTTTTATACAGAATAAAATCTAATTTAGAGAGAAAAATTTTTTATGAAAGTAAGCAAACTCCTGCTATTAATAATTTTCTTTAAACGTAAACGGAAATTTCTTTAAATATGTTTATAATTTACATAAATTTTTCCGAAAACTTTCCCTAAACTTTCATTTTACATGGCTTAAAAAGATACTTTATATATAAATTAGTTTAATTTCATCACTAAAAATTAGATGCTTATTATAAAATGATAAATGGTAAACATAAGATTTTTAGATTATATAATTCTGCACTTAGAATAATTTTCACTTATTCAAAAAGTTTCAGTTTTCATTCGAAACAAAATGATTTTGCTACAGTTGATAATAACATCCATTTTTTATGATCTACGGAATATACAATTTAAATGGGTTTTTTTTCCTCCTTGATTCAGGTATTCATTTCTTGTATTGACCGAAATTTTGAGAAACAGTCCAAAACAAGTTTAGATCATTCATTTTTCATCAGATTTGGGAATGAATGCATTCAAAATCACTTAAATTTAATTATGAAAATCCGAATGCTTCCACTTCATTTTTAAATAATTGTTACTTTTTGCAATAAAAAAACCTTTTCAGTGAGATTTAAAATAGAATCTTCGATATCTTTACATGTACGGCGAAAGTTTTGAAAATTTTATTTAAATTATAATAAGGAAAGAGTTTTAGGATAAGTGATACTTGAAGAATTTCGATTACACTTCTATCAGAAAAGATTCTTACCTACCAACTAGAAGCCATCATTTTTAATTGATGAATATTTAATTTCATTTAAAGGATTGGGGTAATCAGTTTTCAGAAGATTTTGATACCCTTCATTTTACTTGAATATCCATCAGAATTGCAGCGATATAATCGTAAAAAAAGTTGAGGAAAACACGTCTTATTAGCAGTTGCTCCGTTATTTTATTAACACTCATTAATAAGGTTTCAAGATACTGAAAATCAATTTTTTTTTCAAATCTTTGTAAATTTATTTGATAGCATATTATTTAAGAATAAAATCTAAACCATCATGTTCACAGCTTTAACGAAAAATTATTATTATTTATTATTTAGGTTATGAGCAATATATATCTATAGTTTAATAATATAATTCATGCATAAGTTATAAATTACTAATATGAATAAAGTAACCAGAGTTTTTCGAAATGAGGCATTTTTTTGAATTTCCCTAGTTAGGACGAATTGAATATCGAATAGAAGGAATTTGTATGAACTTCATTTTACAATGAAGATTCACTCACTATGAAGTTTAGGGAAATGAACAAAGACGAAATGATGCAGACTCTCTCCGTTTTACTGAAAATCGATTATAAATTGCAACTTTCATTCCTGTCTTTATTTGCTGCATGCCACAATTAGAAGCATTTTCTTAAAAATGGCTCGTATATTTGGGAAGATATTAAAAACGGATTAATAAATGAACGTATTAATAATGCATTTTCAACACTCGAAATGTTCGACAATATTATGCGAAGCTCGAACAAACAAAATATTATTTTAAAATCAGAAGTAAATAATTTGAATATCTTGAAAAAATGAATATTTATTTTAAGTCATTTTTAACTCTGTATGTGCAACCCAAAGCTTAATATTTACTTCCTAATTTCGAAGGCAGATATATAGGGCAACTTATATCAAAATTCCAGGTGAATACAACTAATGTTCAGAAAGGTATTAGTAACAAAGAAAGATGAATTGGAGCTACTCTCTAAGAGCATCTAAATTTATGAGACATTTTTCAAATGAAGGGTTTTTAAAAAAAAAAACTTTAGTCATTGAATTCAGGTGTATAAAAGAACAGAAATAGGTTAAAATCCCTGATTATTTACATATTAAGTAATTATTTTATATTTAAGTAAATCAAACATCACTAATGAATATAAATTATGTACGTTATTCCTATTATTTCCACAAACATTAGAATTAAGTATCTGGCAATGCAATTTACTCTATGCAAATAAAAGCATCCAGACACCTTTAGGCAACGAACTCAAGTTTATGATGTCATGTTGATTGGATTAGAAGGATTTCATCGGAATGAAATATATTTAAATTATTTTTATGAGTTGTTTCTCCCGCAAATGATTCAATTAAGAACATAAAACAGGGTATCTTGTCTGCTTTGATATCTGCTCTCTATGAGAAACGCTATCCACTAGTTTTTGAAAAGTCTCCGAAGAAATTGTATGTCTTTCTTGAAAAAGAAAACTAGTAAGCACTGCCATTGAAATAAGGCATTGTGATCTAGTTCGAATTCGATATCCTAAGTTAGCTTACGGAGTAATTATATTGTAGTTTCGTGCCAATATCTATGGCATTCGCTTCATATTAGTGGCTGGTGCATCTGCAAAACATATAAATGACCGGGCTCTTTTGAATTTATATTGTAAATCAAGTTACAATTCTAATTTTTGTGTAAATATTGGAATAAAATTAATAAAATTTATTGTTATTTATGATAATGATATAAATATATATAATAAATTTATTGTTATTTATGATACCCAATTTAATGCAACATGAAAAAAAAGATATTTAATTTAAAAGTAAGCATGTTTATACTTTACTTTGCGATACTGCCCTTTTGTGAGTTTAAATTCATTTACTGAAGATTTAGTATTAAAATACACCATTTTACGGATAATCTCTCGTCATATAGAAATCTCTTAAAGGATCCAGCTGATGTGGTATAGAAATCGGGTGAATTGGGTGCAGGTTCCCTTGTCGTATTCATCATCTAACCACGGTTCGAAGTTTGTCCCGAAAGAATCCTTATTTTTCCTTCAAAATGCGAAGTTCATGTAACAAAATTTAATTGGTAATTCCAGTTTCATCATTTTTATTGGGAGTTCAATTTCATGCCTTGCCAACATAAAAAATCATTATTTTATTAAATTTGAAAGTTACATCTACCTTTTGGATTAGCCTTTAGAGCTCTTTATCAATTTATAAAATTTATTTTGCGGTTAAAAGTACGTGAATGATTTACTATAATGTTTCTTCTTGCTGGCATAATGATTTTATAATCTGAAAAATTAAGGGGTCTTATTAAAAATATTCAAATACTGCTATCCATTTCGTAAAAGTGACATACACATGAATTGTTTTCCACAAGTGCGAATTAAGGTTTTCATTAATTGAAATAATATCATCGAAGAGTTCACGCACAGTTTGTCAAAGACCAATGAGGGCAAGGTTAATCAAGAAGAAACTTGGGAAAAAACTCATCTATCTACTATTTTTGTATACCTATCCATTTGTATTTAGCACTTTAATTTTACAGTCTAATTTTTTATTGTTATTGTTTTGTTTAAATTTGAATAGAAATAGTTTCCCTTTTTTAAAAAAAATGCCACGTAATTTATATCTTCTCTGTTTAATAGATATAAAGTTGAAAATCTCACATTTCAAGAGTGGCTGAATAAAATTGGGGATAAATATGTGGAACGATCTTCAGCATGATGTTTAATTATTTTGCTTCAAATAAAATTACTTCAAGAATTAAAAAAAATAATAAACACTTATTAGTGTGCTATGCCCTAGAATTTGTATTCTAATTCATTTCCACCTTTTTATTTTGGAATCTATCTTTTCTCGAACTCCCTACCAGGTGCGCCAAGAGTATGGAATTAATATTTAATCAATCTTTTCACGCTCAAGGACCTATTTATGAGACAATACATTTCATGTTCGTAACTAATGTATCTCATTATTTCTTTTTTCCTTTATCTAAGAAGTCAGTAAGTTTTCTTTTCTTCCCAAAACCATTCGCAAATACATTCAATTTTCAATTCGTAGCCAGATTTGAAATCAATATATCAGGATCGTCAAATTTCTTTTGATTTTATTTTATTTATTTCCGCAAAAATTGCAATGTTTTGATACGTTTTACCTACTTTTCGATACTTTTTCATATCATGTGATGATTTCCGGATAAAATTAAAAGGAACATTTGAATCAAAAGAAAACTGTGGCCATAGAAAAATTAGGACGAATGAAGAAAGTAAATTATGGTTGTTTGAGTGACTTGAGTATTGAATAAGGATAATGACAAATAGGATCTGACAGGCAATTAAATTATTCGGATGATTTGTGGTTCCCATGAAGAACTCTCTTGAGAAGCGAACGATACATTTTTCAACTTGAAATTGCTTATGTTACACAATGATTCTCTCTTGGTATACTAAGTTCAAAGCTCTCTGAGAGATTGCTGCAGGGTTTGGTAACAAAATGGATGCCAGGAATTTCATAACCATCTTCTAAAAAACAATTATTAATATGTAAATGACTAAGAGAAATCAGTTGTGAATACTATATAGAGGGATCGGGCATCAGACGACTCTCTCCGAGACTTGCCAATCGTCTTGAGAGATCTCCCCATGAATGGCTACTTTGAATTTTCTTTTATAAAGAAATTGACAAATGATCCAGATCATGTAATCTAGGAACTTAAATTTTATGAGTTTGAAGAGTATTCTATTCCATCATGCTACATTTTGTCAAAAGATCACTGAACATCAAGAAAAATACCACTCTTATCGAAATTATGATTGAAACCATCGAATATAGTGTTTCTTACCCTAAGAAGTTGATGACAGGTTGAATTCTTTTTGCGGAAGTGAAATTGCTCCAGAGGTATAATGATGTTGTCATTAGAATGATGTTTTAATCTGTTTTGTTGAATTTTTTCAAAAACTTTGACCAGTCTGATGAGTCTATAAATTAGTGCCTTCTTTTAACTATGGGTTCTTCCTGTTTTGGGAGAAAAATGATGTTTGAAATTTTTCCAGAGGAAATTTTTCTAGGGGGAAATGGTACAATATAATGCACTTATCGAAGTTTTTCGTCCTGAAGGTAAAAAATATTGCATGAGACTAAAAGAGTATCCATTGTTTATTTCAAAAATAATTTATTTTGCTTTTTGCAAAAAGAAGATGCTTTTTTCTTTTTCGTACAAGGAAATTCAAAGAACTAACTTTTTTAGTTTAAATCTTAAATCTATTCAATAATTCATATGATATGCGTCATTTACTCCTCAAAAAACATCTCAATATTTGAAATATATGACTGACTACTGAAAATAGTTTCGTTACAACATATTTGTATAACTTAATTTTAAAGTTAGTTAATTTAGTTTTAAAGTGAAGTTATTTCTAAAATTCAAATTATAACAGTTTTTCAAAATATTTTACGTATTATTATTTATATTAATTTGCACTTTCAATTTTTGCACTCTTCGGTATAAAGAAAAAATGAAGGTCATGTTTTCTCAAAAAAGGGGGAAGGTCTCTGTTTCCATATTTGCCCTGGGTGCCTTTTACGTAGTTACGCCACTAGGTGAGCCGAATGAATTGCTGATAATTGGAATGGAAACCAGACAGGCTATAGTCACTGTGTAATGTATTTAGTGACAACCGTGTGATTTTTGCCAATGATTAAGCATGCACGAGCGTGGAATCGGGAGAACGTGAGATGTCAAGGTCATTGGGAGTAAGAAGGAACGTACGCTTCGACATAATCGCTTTTTTCGGAAAGAATTTCAAGAAGGCTTCTTTGCAAAAGCTATTTATAAAAATACATTCTCATATAAGATTTATTTACTTTCAGAATATAATTAATGAAGAAAGTTTCCTAAAAATATACGATTTTATGGACATAATTTATTTTAAAGAACACGAATTTTGCTTGTATTATCAGTACTTCTCCCTTTTTGTTTTAATAAAAATCATACGCTTTAGAATTTTTTCATACTATGTTATTGTGATAAAGTAAATTAAGTCTTCTTTTCTTTTCCCCTTTTTTTTATTTTACTTATTTTTAATTTCTAAAAACACGCAATAAACTTTATTTAATTGACATGCATTGTTAAAGGAATAAATTATTTATTAAACTAGCAAAAATAATCGAAACTATATCACTTTTACTGCAAGCAAAGCATCATCATTATGAGTTCCCTCACTATGCTTAGAGTTCAGGATAATCTGAATGACCGAGACACCCGGAAATTTATTTGAGCGTTCTGATGAGCTCATTATAGTCCCCATTACAACTCATGTGTCCACTTCTTATACAGAGGTATGGCCCATCATCTGAATGAGAGTAATTCGCTTCATTATTACATTCACCACAGAAGTTAGAACCAACTACCATATAGAGAGAATTCCTCGTCATATAGCAGGTATCTACCCCATGGGATGCAAATAGATGGTAAGATGGATGATTTCTTTTCCATCAGTAAAGTAATTTGAAAGCTTGTTTCATACTGAAATAAATCTTCAAATACTTTCTTACTAAACAACTGCACGTTTCAAATGAACAACTTTTTTTTTTATTTGTATTTCTGTAAAGAAGATTCAGAATAAAAATATTTGAATTATGTCACTTAAAAGGTATTGTTTTTGCAATTCGAGAAAATGTATTGTGATGTCTGTTGTTAATCAAAAATTTATTCTCAAAGGTAATTAAACTACGAATTGGAATTTTTTTAAAAAAATCTTTTTCTTTCATAATTGATATTTTTACGACGTTTAATTCTTAAAGATATCCTAAAAGCATATTTACAAGTATGAGCGCAATCTTGTTTAGTAAGAAATCATTTTGTATTGTTTTTTTCTGAACTGCAGCTAAGTAAAGAAACATTTTTATCAAGAGGAAAATGCTATGTTTTCTACTAAAAATATTAACGTGTTTAATCAAACATGTTAATATTACAATACAATAAACTACTATAAAATAAGTTTTTTAAATTATTAATTTTAAAAATTACTGTTAATACTTATCTACATATATAACAAAAAATTATATAACAAAAATATATAACAAAAAATTATATTTAGAAAGACTGAATATTTGTTATTTAGTATTATTATTTTACTTAGAAAAGAAAAGAAAGTGAATGTCAGAGGTATATTTATTTGTTCTAGGAATTAATTCGTGCGGTTTTTAATAAAAAATTAAAGCTTTATTTCAAAAGCAAAATACATAAATACGTTATCAAAAATATTGTCCATCGCTAGCCATTACTTTTCCCCATCTTTCAGGCAATTAACGAATTCCGTGTCGAAAGAATTCCTCCCTTTTCGAAGCGATCCAATCAGAGATCCATTTTTCAATATTTTCTGAAAAAGGGAACCGCTGTCCAAGCAAATCGTTATTCATGCAATCAAACAAGTAGTAGTCTGAAGGAGCAATGTCTGGTGAATGCGGCGGGTGGGGTAACACTTCCCATCCGACATTTTCCAAATATGTTTTGACCGGTTTTGCGACATGTGGTCGAGCGTTATCATGTTGAAAAATAAGTTTATTATGTCTGTTATCCCATTCTGGTCGTTTTCTGGCCAGAGCTTGTTTCAAACGCATCAACTGAAGTCGATAACTTTCTCCATTAATAGTTTCACCAGGTTTCAGAAGCTTCAAATTTTTTTGGCTGTCCAGGTCGTTCTTGGTCTTCCAAGCCGTAATCACCACTTTTAAACCATGCGAACCACTTTTGACACGTTCGCTGAGCTAGAGAATGATCACCATAAACTTCCACCAAAATACGATGACTTTCGGTAGCACTTTTCTTCATGTTAAAGTAATGAAGAAGAACCCCCCGCAAAAACACTTTTCAGGCACAAAATTTGACATTTTCAGCTGAATAAAAATTGTCGTTGTTTACGCTTAAACCAAATGGTATATACTAAACTAGATGCGCAGTAACAGTAGTTTTAAATGCATGTTTGAACAAAGAAACTATGGGACAATAAGCTAGTTACGCCATCTCTTGTAAAACCGCACGAATTAATTCCTAGACCAAATAATATAATTTACATAAAGGATATAATGTTTTAATATTTCGGAGATGAAGCCAAACTACATTTTGTCAACAAACAAACTGAAAGCATTGACCCATAATTTTTATTGGAAGAGCAAACAACCTATTTCTTAATATGCTGAAAATGAAAGGGATAAAAAACAAACAAGATCCCGTATACCAAATATAGAAAGAAAAAACATAAAATTATCAAAAAAGCTCACCTTGAGAATGTAACACATTTTTCACCTCACGAAATCCACAAAGGACCATTTTTGTAATAAGGTGTCCTTCTTTTTATTCCTGTACAGGATAATTCAAAAATTGAAAGGGATAGCCGAAGGCAATTTTTCATGTAGTCTTTACATTGTGTAGACAAAAGTTATGTAGAAATTATAAAATTTGCGTTACATTTTTAGTTGCATTATTGAAATTTATTTAATCTTAGACTGTTATTTAAATTTAAAAAAAGTGTCGTAAAATTTTTTTTGTGTCAATATGCTCCGAAGAAAAGTTTTAAGTGATGATTACCCCAATAATTTTTGATTAAATATTAATCTCATAATTTTTTTTTTAAGATTTCCCTGTGAGCAATAACTATTTAACAAAAAATTACACTCCAAATTTAGTAGTTAAAAATCCAACTGTCAGCACTGTTGAAATAAAGAAAAATTATAGTTTTCTTTCAGTAAAAAAGCTTCGAAACAAAATGAGTAAATCAACAGTTCAGAATTCACATCAATACTTTTGCCAAGTGTCATTTAAATTCCGCCATAGAATGAAAATAAATCTATTATGTGGATATAGAACAATGTTTCACGCATATGCAGTTAAATGCTGAATTATCATTGTAATCCGACAAATGTCGGACTTAACAAATGACTGAGCATTGATGTCAAATATTTGACAACATGCATATCTAGCTTAAAGTAAAGCAATAAATTTGTCGCATTGCGATCGTTAGTGATGTATTTAATCTAAATGTTTTATAGTTTTTCTGAAATTTTTGTTTCTTATGTCATGCCATAACGTGTTATCTGTAGAAATCAATCTTTTAAAGCAAACATCAATATGGTGCCTTGTTAATAACTTAGTTACAAAACAAGAGACAAAATCATAAATGCTGTGGCATTTTCGACAACGATTATCTAAATATTATTTTTAGGAATTTTCTCCTACTATCATTTTACCATAATGTTTATTTATTTGTATGATGGTAATATACGATTATTTTTATGAGATTTTGTGGATTCATTTGTATTTAGTTATGGATCAAATTCATCGAAGGTGTTTGTATCTCATTTATAGACCTTACACTTCATAATGTTTAATATTTGAATTGCTAACACTTTTGCTTTTTTCAATTAATGATTAATAAATTTAACTAATTTACTAGCTCCATTTTTTACTCAAAGAAGGAAAATTAAAAAAAAAAAAGAAATTTATTAAACGAAAAAAATATATAATTTTTCCTGTATTTCTGCCTTTTAATTTATATCGATGTTCACAATTTTTATTGAAAAACATAAAAAAATCTTTTGTTTTAGAATACTGAATCAAAATATATCTTCCATACTAACATTTCATCAGCTTTCCTGGAATTATCATATTAAATATTCTAAATGTCATTTACATGCTCACAATATCTAATACCTGCCAATCTAATGCCCTCTTTCAGAATTTTTCATGCAAAAAAAAAAAGAAATTATCATAACAAAAGAAGAATTGGAAGGCAGAAATAACATGCAATTACAGGATTTAATAGATTTTCATGTTTTATCAAAGAGCAAATGGCTGTATATTTTTTTTATAAAATGATAATTCATGTTCCATATCTAAGGTATGATCATAATGAAAATCGGTAATCTAAGATATTTTCAGCAACTTTATGACATATTTATTAACTTTTTAATCACTTATTGTAAATGATTCTATACATTGTGTCTTGAGAAAGTTGGACTGTTTGGCGATATTCACCAAAAAATCTATTTAAACTAAAAAATTCTGATAAGTTTTAGTAATTATAAATTGTCTTTTCTTGAACCGACTATGTATTGGTATTCAAGCAGTATGAAAAAAAAAATGAATGAGTAGCTTTCATGAGATTCCAGATATATTTTTATGTAAAAAAAAACAAATGCTTTATTTTTAAAAAATGACCATCGAATGTAAATCAAAGATTTAAGTTCTCCAATAATAAACAGTGAGATAAATATATACTTATTTTAACTTGTATTGTAAAAAAATGAAGGGAAGCCTAAATAAAATCGAACAAATTCTGGATGTAAATTTAAAACTAAGAAATATAATTTCTCAAACAAATAAGCATGAAAATGTATCAGACCTGTGACTTATAGAAGATAAGTAATGTGGGTATTGAAGGGAAACCTAAATCATTTTCATGAAGTTCTTTGGACAATGGAATCTACTGAATACGGTTTTTGTAACCTTTTCTATTTAAAATAACTCTACAGTTATAAATATTCCATTATCTCAATAATTATACAAGATAATGCTTTTTGCCATTGATCCATAAACAAAGTAAGAGACAAATTTGACGAAAGAAGCATTATTTAATGAAAATCAAAAATTTAAGAATATTAATCTTACTATAATATAGAAATTTCTAAAGAATGATTTAATACAGGTGACTTTCCGAATTATTTTTATTTTATAATACTGCAAATCTGACAGAAAGTTATTTTTGTTTTTCCAAATTCAGGTTCCATATAATTTTCTACTAAGTTCTGTGAATGAATTTAAGAAGTTACGCTAAGGCACAATGGCATTAGTTAATACGCTAAAGGCACAAGTTTTTCATATTCATATAGAAATTTACATTTAATATATAGTTTAAAAGGGTCATTTTTTCAAATTTCAAGAAATCAACATACCAAAATAAGAATTTTATGACAGTCAATTAATTTTAAGGAACAAACAAAATTTCATCTTCTAAACACACTTATTTGGTATACACATATATAATGCTTTTAAAACTCCGTATGTTATGCTTTTAAAGCTGTTAATCTATACTTATAATAAAGCTCAATGTGTGTGTGTGTGTGTGTGTGTGTGTGTGTGTGTGTGTGTGTGTGTTGGCGCTCTACAGGCCAGACCATTCAACCTACAGCTACCAAATTTGGCACGTGTATATCTTGGAGGCCGGGAATGTGCACCTGGGGGTTATTTTTTCGAATTTTTAATTAGAATTTTATTTATTTAAAAATTAAGCGAAATTTTGACGTGTTTCTGCTATAACTTCCGAAAATATTACCGCACAAAAAAGATTTTTACATCAAGTTAAAGATCAAAAATTTATCTTTTAAATGGTACCAATGTTTTAACCTTAAAATTAATTTTCTGTTTTTAATGAATGTTTAAATAAATATTTTTACTCTATTTTTCAACAATTCCTTTCGTACAAAATAAAAATAAACGTTTCGCATTCCTGGGAAAAAATAGCTTTTTTCAAAGTGTTGCCATCACATTGATTAAAGCACCAATTAAAAATAAATTAAATCTTTTTGGAAATGAAATATGCAAAAACATAAATTTCGTCACGTGTCTGTAGGAAATGAAACAAATATGAAATATATTTTTTTCTAAAAAATAAATTCAAGAAAAATTCTTTTATGATCTTTTACACTCTCTATATTATTAATCCAATAAATAAGTTTTATTTTAAGGCAAGTTTTGTTTAATATGATTTAATATATCCATTCAAATCATGGCCACACAGCTGATTTGTAAACCTTTAGTAAGACACAGATCTGTTGCGACATAAATCGTAAATATTTTATTTAAAAGTAGCAAACGATTATTTTAATAATTATAAATTTTATTTTGTAAATAGTTGTGAAATTCAGATTGGCAACAGTGATATTTTTGGAACTTTTAATTTGTTGTTTAAAAATGATGCTAGAATTTTGAATGAAAATAATTTGATGTAAATTTGATAATATTAACTATAATGTAATAAGATTTAGTTTCATAATAAGTTTGTCTGTATTCTATTTTTGTTGACGCACGAACAAAACAGATTTAACAAATTGGTTTAAATAGAAAAATGATTATATTTTATGTAACTTAATTCAATAAATGCTCTAATAAATAACGAATTTTTGATTTTACATAAAGCTTCTGCTGTGGAAATTGCAAATAACAAAATGTTCGTGAAACACAAATATTTTAAATAAAAAGAGTTAATTTCCAATCAACTAAATCAATCACTTAAACTGACTGATTAATGAAAATTTGAATATTACTATTCTATAAAAAAAGATAATTTTAGATTTTCCATCTATCGTTTCAAAGAAAATACGCCAATCAGCGCGCAGGTTTCTCAAGATTAATTGGACTAAGATTATGAAAATGTTGAGTTTTTCTAAATTTTTAACATTCAAAACTTCATAAATAAGTCTTAGTTGATCGTGGAAAATAGAAACATTCATTTATTTATTTAAAATTTGGTGTGTCCAGAATATTTCTCAGAATATAATACCTTACTGCATTAAATTTAGACTTCATAATTTTTGAAATATATTTATAGGCCGGAACAAAATATTATTGATTTCATTTCCATCTTTTTGAAAGCAAAAGTAAAAACTGAATTTTATGCTGAATCTGAGAAATTTTTGTTGAATTATTGTTTGAGATATTACATAAATTATGAAAAATATTTTGTAGTTAACATAAGACTTAAATACCGAGCGATTCTGTTTGCAATACTGATATTCAATAATAATAGTAATAAATAAATAGCAATAAAGATTATAAATAAAATAAAACGCTTGGTTTTATTAAAAAATATCTTTATATTAATTGCAATTTCATCATTTTCACTTTAATTTAAAGTTTGGTATGACTATCAAAATGTGAAGATTAAAATTGTTTTGTTTGAGAATCTATTAAGAGACCAGTTACTTAAAATATTTAATTGAAAATTGTAGCGAGCGGTAATATTGGCGAACCGGCTGGTCGCCAAAGGCGGCTAGTAAACTATAAGTGAGAAAGTGATTCATTTTTAACGCAGCTGAGATTGTCAACAAGTACTTTTTTTTTAGCAGCGATAGAATAAAAATAAGCATCATCTCTCCATCAACAAACATTAAGGAATAACTTCCCTTATGATAAAGAAACCAGTAGATTCTGCTGTGTCTTCATTTGCGTAACAACGAAAGGAAGTTTAAAAATAACTTATCGGGTGAGAGAGCAGCTGTTAAGCGAATGTTTTGCATAACATTTTTTTGCCACTCATATTTTCAGAATGGCATGTGATAATCTTGTAAGCATTCAGATAGCTACTTTATCATTCTTACTAACACCTATATGTTGACATTCGTTTCATTTTTAAATGTGCAATTAGTTTCTTTTTCAATACGTTGAACTTGTTTAGGTTTTTAGTATCTTCGATATAATATTTCATCTCTTCACGTTTTGCCATCATAACAGAAATACGAAAGCAGTACAACGTCACCGAATGCTATTGTCAGTTATTATTTTTATGCGATATTTTTTATTTTTATTCTTTATGTTTTATTTTTTTAATGAAATGTTATTATGATAAATAGTATTGAATTTTTTTGTATATGCAAATTTACACTAGAAAATGCATCTTCAGCACATCTTCAACGGGATATTCATTGCATTAAAGTGTTTTTAAACCAAATTTCAAATTTAAACATTATTTTATAATTGAAAATAGAGTTTCACTCAGGTTAATTAATACAATGTTGCAATACGGGATGCATGCTTCATTTATTATAAAATACATTACACCCCGGTGTAAAATGTTTTAGTTAGCTTAAGTATTTATCATCTGGAAATTTGAAATCCACATTGATTAGTTGCATATTTCTTAACATGTCATTGAGATATAACAGAGGAAGAAGTTAAAGCATTTGGAAACTGCTTATAACAGAATAATTTACAATAGTCGAAATGAAGAAAGAAAATCTTAGACGAAAAATAGCATATAGGACAAACAGCATTTTGTACATTTATAGAATTTCATTATTATTGTAGTAGCTTTTAACTGCTCATCATCAAAGAAAATTAATCTCTGAAACAAATCAGATAAAATGCTTTATTGAAAGAGGCTTTAAATAAATAAATATTTCCTTGGAATATAAATTCTTTAAGAATGTTTTTTAATACATCGTATATTTTACTGAAAACCTTTTCTTTTCCTGACTCAATTAATAAAACTTTTCAAAATACAGTTTAAAAAAGATTATTTAAGATTATTTCCTCTTTTCACGTCGCTTAGATATTATATTTTAATTCTATAAGAGACGTTTTTAACTCTTCTTCGTTCATTTAGATTCTCTTGGCATTTATATCGTAGTGAAGATTTATTGAAGAAACATTATTTCATTAAAATATTAATAGTTTTTTTCTCATTACATTAGTAAGAAAGGAATTTTAGGAAATTTGATGCAACGTGAAACTTATTAATTTCACTCTTTCCGTACAAAATGCCATTTATATAAGTTTTTCTTTTATCATCAAATAATTACAAATTTTGGAGTTGCTTTACGGTACTCATTTAAAGTTAATATAAACAATATCTCCATATTACCAATAATATTTAAGGATTTCATATTCAAAGTATGATTGCAAAAATAAACTAATTATTTTCTAATTCAAAGTTTTGGGTGGCAATAAAGTTGAAGTTTGAAATATTCACTGTTAGTCAAGAGAGAAATCGTTTGTATATAGCTAAAAGTAACAGAATGAATAAATGACTGACGCTTTTAAATGTCATAGGAAAAATCATGCATATAATATATGTTGCGCAATTGTTTCTATTATTTCAAAACTAGAGCGCGTTCATTTTTCTTTTGCATTTGACAATTTTAAGCTCTAGACCGACGAAATATTTCTCCAAGAGCTGTTCAAAGTGATATCTCTGAAAACACACGCCAATCTTAAAATTTACTAGATAAGTGTAACACCATCATTATATGATGAAAAATATGTTGAATTCCGAATACTGAAATAGTGTTATTAGATCATTCAGATATGACAGAGGAAGAAGTTAAAGAATTTGGAAACAGCCTATAATAGAATAATTTACAATAGCCGAAATGAAGAAAGAAAATCTTAGACAAAAAATCGCAATGATGGTATGGTACAGATTTCTTTAGAAATCATTTATAATAAGTTCGGTCTTATGTACTATAGTATAAGAGTAGACAAGTGCAGAGCTATTATTTTTGAACTCGCTGTCACAAATATTCCGTTTTCAAAAAGCTAAACGTGAAGATAAAAAAGGTCCTAAAAATTTTTATTAGCTTTCTTTTTTAAATAAGAATAAACTAATGAATGGCGACACTTTATCACAAATTGGGCCGATAGCTTTTTTCCTTAAATGCCTGTCATCAGTTTGTTTATTCTATAGCATAAACAAACCGATTTACATTCTGAGAAAGTGTTTTCTTATTTGAAGAAAATGTTCTGTGAACTTTATCAAACACTTCACTTATTTAAATAATTTTTTTTTCTTTCTCGTCTCTCATTCTTGCTGGACATTCAAAGCTGCATTGTCAAATTATTTCTTACTTCTTTAATGGACGATAAAACTTCTTAAAAACTCATATAAAAAAAGCTGTTTTTTTTCTTTCTTTTTTTATACATTTGATTGATATTCTGCACTCGGAAGGTATTTTTAAAAGTTATTACAGAAAGTTTCTTTTCAAGGAGAAATATTTAACGATAAAATAAAAATTGAAAATTTTGATATAAATATGTTGTGATTTTTATATTTTGTCCACATTTTTCAAAATGAGTGAGATTGTTTTAGCAAAATTTGATACAAAGAACTTATTTCAATGTAAAATGCTTAGAAAAATTGTGAAGTGAAGCCTATTTTTATTGCTACAAATCAAATAATAAAGGTTCAACAATCAAAACTGGTTTTCCAATATTTTCGCGTTTCGCTCGTGTTTTTATATTACTGTATTAAGATGCATGGCTGTTAGTGTTCTTTACTGTTTAAACAAAAGGATTTGAAATGATATTCAGTAAAAGCAATTTGAATAATATTTAATCATTACTGTGAACCCATTGACCGCCGACTGTCTTGCATCTGAACATTCCTATACAGGTCCCAGTCTAGCTAAGCGTTAAACTCAATTTGCCATGCAAAAAAAAAAAAAAAAAAAAAAAAAAAAAACGGAACGCAAATAGGTTTGATATGCATTTGGTGTCTCCACCCTATTGTGCCTCACAACAATAGGGGATAAACCTTCCCTCTACCCGCCGATCGGAAAACACCCGGGATTTTGAGTAGGAATCTTGTTACCGTGATGATTCTTTCTTTACTGTTCAAGCAATAAACCTGTCTGCTTAGAGTTATTGTCTTGTGGTTTTTCAACTAAAAACTTATTTTTCGCTTTAAAAAAAGCTGCCCTTTAAGTTTAAAGCATTTTCAAAAAGGGGAAAAATTCATATTAGGGTCCATCATATTTCTCGTAATATGATTTCAAAAAATTCTGTACTTGATTAAAAAAAAATGTTTAGTAAATGATTTCGAGAAAACATCACTCATTGAAATGCAATTCGAAAATATTACATTTTCCTTCTTATATTCAAAGAATTTTATTTCAGATTCTTTTTATTTTATCATTTTTTTTAGTGTTTAACATTCTACTCACAAATTTAAATTAATTATCTATTTAAACTATATTATAAAAATTTTATATTGTATTATTTAGTAATATGGTAAAAATAAAAATCCTACGTTTATTTCGAAAATATAAGATTTACTATTAAAACTTATTGAACGAAATTGTGTAAATTTCTGCTTTAGATTCTTGGTTTTCATCTCATTTTTATACTCTTAAAACATCAAAAAAAAATCCACCCTTCTATGAAGTATTTTCAAACTACAAGATCCTTACTTTCCGGAGAGGTGCAAGAAGTATGAGTCGTTATCATAGGATGTAGAAATTGAGATTTGGGCTTATGTTTCAACCTATTCTCATTTCAATGAACGAACAGTCATTCTACAACTAAACATTCCAAAACCGGCAATGTAAAAAAAAAATATTTCAACGTAATTACTGGATCCATACTGTATTCGTGTATTCGCGTACAGATACAAGTTCATCAACGGTGGCAATTTTCTATAAATAAGTTTTGAGGCATTTTTAGAAGCAATTTCGTTGCACCCATTTTGTACAACAGTATGCTGAATGTTAATTTTTATATTGCCAGTTAATTTTGATTGACATTATATCTGAAATAAGGGATAAATTGGTGTTGCGGTGTACTCTCTGCAGTTCTTTGTCGAGGAATTTTAAAAAAAAACTTGTCTTATCTTAATTTTGCTATACAGAAGTGTGAAATAGTTTTTTCAGAAAATGAATGATATGAATCTATTATAAACATTTTATAATTTTTGCATTTTAATATTTTTGCATTTTTATCCTTAGTATATCTTTCTATTCTTCTATCAAATCCTAAATCGATTACTGCAAATAAATCACTACATACGTTATTTCGAGAACGTGTGACTTAAATGCTAGATAAGGGGAAAAAATTTCCTTTTATGATCAATATATGTATTTATGAAAAATGCTGCTATAGCCTAGTATCGTCTGCATCATCCAATTGTCTGTGAAGATTACAGAAGCTCCTTGTTGGCTGGTCTTGCCCAACGTAAACGGGCAGCTCTGTGTCCTGGCTTCATGGGAGACACACAACTGGTCGTCTTGCATACAAATCTGTATTGTGAAGGTGTTTATGCATTGAGATTCTTATCCCCATTGCCACAAAATGATCTGCCATGAGCTGAGGCAAAATAGTGTTTCCCCCTCCTTCGGACAGAAAGAGGTAAATAATTGTCTCCCGCAGACGTTGTAACTCATGGTCGGCTTGAAACATGTGTTCTCGACACAGAATCCTCGGATTCCTATGGTTGTTTCATCACACTACGAAACACATTGAGATGTCAACTTGTGACAATTCCATTTCCATCCATCCGAGCGACCGCCACCTCATCGAATCAGGCAAACGTCTTCTCCTAGACACTGCTAGATATTGTCAATGAAACTGCCTATAACAATTGAAGACCAATTATCCGGCTCAGGCCTTACACACGAATTTACATATTTTTATTTTACATATTTTCTCCCACCTTAAGTTATATAAGTATACTTATATATAATATACTCCCTATATAAGTATTCAAATCTTTAAAATAAACATAGTAGCTATTGCTTTCACATAAGTTTTCTTAAACTTCGTTACTATCATGCATATCAAATACGAATTTTAATGTTACTGAGAATTTTACTGATGAGCTAGAAAAGCATGTTGCAACTTAACTTTTGTATATATACAGATTATTTTTTAAACATGAAGAAAGAACGAATTCCACTTTTAAGAAATTCATTTTATTGTTATATCTGAATTTGAAGAATATCCTATTGTTCATACAGTATGAAATACTGTTTCAATAATGAGTGCATACGCTGTCATTATAAATTTGCAGATAAGTTGAAGGGGGAAATGCAGAATCTAAAATAAAGACGATTCTACAATTCAATTTTCAATTCGTATTTCAAAACATTGAAATTGAATTAACTTAAACTTAAAATTGATTTTAAAATAAAGTTAATTTGTTTATACAATTCCCATGTTTTGAGATATGAATTGAAATAATTTTTGTGCTTTCTAATTTGATTTTAGAACTATAATTTATGTTGCCAAATTAAATGTTACCTGTTATTAAATGCTACGTTTTAAACTGTATCAAGCTTATAGAAAATCCTTTTTTAAACAACAATTAAAGATATTTACATGAATTTTGCAGTATATGATTACTTTCTAGTGTCGTCTTTTATAATTCTCCCTTTTTATAGTTGTTTTAGTTTGAGGAATTCAAAAATACAAAGTGTTAGTTAAAAATATTTACGTATATATATTATCAGAAGAAATTCCAGTAAATGTTTTTAATTAAGAAAATTTGGTACAAGTATTCAAATTTTGAATAAGAAATAGTAACTTTAATTTAAACATGTCTTTACTTCACCAAAAATATTATTTTAATGAACAGATTTAATGAATTAGATTTGATTTTTAAAAGTTGTTTAGCATTTGATTTGGTTGATTTCATTTCATGTAGCGTTCATTTAATTAACACAAATTTGATTAAATTAACTTAAACTATTATTCGATAGTCAAGTTTAATATCAATAATTTCAGTTGTTTCCGGTATTACTTTCGTTTATATTAAAGTTTAAACAATCATATGAAAATTTGTGTTCCATATCAATTCGGTTCATTTCATTTGAAATTATATAATTGATTCTTTGTTTTCTAACGTTTATTGCATACAAATCTTATTAGCTCGACCACAAATAATTATTTATAATAAATAAATTAACTATTTAATAGTTAATTAATTACCTTTATTTAAATATAAAATTAATTATTCTGTTTATTCTGAAGTTAAATTAGATAAATATTATTTGACGTCTTTAAATATTCATGTGTTAAATTTTTAATGTAATGAAATGAGTGATTTTAGTCTTAGTGTTCAATTGTAAAAATGTGTTTGGTAGAAAAATTAAAAAGCTATGAGTTTCATGTAATTTTTATTTTGGTCCTACATAAATCCAAATTAATTAGAATTATTACTTATGATTGTGTTAATTATAAAGCAGAAAAACGCATCAGGAATAATCTCGAGGGAAGAATTAAGTAACGAGATGATTTTAAGATCGTAGATAAAAGAAAGGTTTTCTAAAATGGCGTCGTTTATCTACCAAAAAAAAGAAAAATTATCAAGCAAGAAATAAAAAAATTGAACTTAAACTGACAGAACTACGAAAAAATACTGCATTTTTTACAATAAAGAAAGTTTTATTTCATTATATTCAAAATAAATTTTCATATCCAGCTTTTTAATAAAAGATAAACATCCGATTTAATTCGATGAAACAATAAAAATTTGCGATTCATTACAGCAAATTGTTTTTAAAAATGATACAGTATTTGTTAAAAATTACAAAATTTAAAGAAAATGTAGCACAATAACTAAACTAGTATCATTTAAAAAAAAGTTTATATATATATATATATATTTCAGCTAGTGTAAAAATGATTTTTATGGGATGATATTTTCGGTTGTCAACGCTGTGAAATGGTGAATTTGCGCTTAATTTTTAATTAATGTAAAATTAAAAAGTATGAATTTTACTCTTTATAGTATAATTTATAAAATAAACTTGTTGATGTAAGGGGTTTTAACGTGCTCAAAATATTAATACACAGTATCTTGAATTTGGTGTTGTCTGAAATAGCAAAATGTTGTACAGCAGAAGTCATTTTCTTTTTAATTTGCTCTAGAATTTAACAATTTTTGTGAGTACTTTATTTTCAGTGTGGTTAAAAATTTATCAACATAACGGTGAAGTTCCAAAATGGGAGCACGCTAATCATATATTTATCAACATATTATTTAAAATTCAATCACAAATATGTGTTTATGACTTATTATTCCAAAAATATGCATAATACATATAAACTATAATTCGTAATATATATATAATCGAATTTTAGATTAGGAATTGCTTACAATAACGTATTTATTTATATTCATAATAAATTAAATTTACAGACATTTATATTTCACATCCATTTCCACTGATCAGATATTAATATTCATTATCAGCATTTCAAATGTATTTAACGTACTCTGTTCAAATGGATCTACCTGACTTTGTGAACAAATAAGGAAAGTTTGGTTTCTGTTGATTTTCCATCCAGGTTCTTGCCAATAATCTAACAGATAAAAAAATTTGGTTTACTAGGAGTGGTTGGTTTTTTTATTGTGCATCCCACAAATGTCTGTATTCAGTCACCGGCATATATAATAAGGTACACATTATCGTTTTACTTTCAACCTTTTAGAAGATATTAGAGTTTTGTATTTTATTTGCAGCTGTTGTAAACTTACTTTGCTGCTTACAGTATTTTACATTAATGCAATAATATTTTTCAGGAATACATGACTTTTTATTAAACCTATTTACAAAATTATAAAATTTGCTAAATATGTAAAGTAAAAAATTGCAAGATGATAATTTCTTTTTCTGTTGGGAAGGGGTCACAGAAAGGATGATTTTTTTAAATGTAGCATTTAGTGAATGGGGGGAGGGGAGGTGCAATTTTGGCAGGTTTACCAAAAGCACGTGAATTCCTTAGTACGGCCCTGATTGAACTCTATGTTTCTCCTCAAATATTAAAGTATGTTGACTGTATATTCTAATTTCTTTTTTTTTAAATATTTACTGATTAACTTAACATTTTTTTATTTATCATTATCTAGCAATACATTTTTAAAGTTAAAAAATAAAAAAATCGATAATATGTTAGAAAATAAAAGAATTCGATAACATGTTTTCTCTACAGGTACTTCTTAAAAAATAAATTTTTTTTTAAAGTTTCTTTTCTTTTTTTTAGATATTTTTTTCTTTCTGCATTGAAAATAAAAAGATTAGAAAAACTTCTTATAAATAATTCATAAACAAATCATATTGCTAAAATTAAATCAACTAGTGAGATGAGAATAAACTGATTGTATACCTAAACATATGAAAATTCATATCGATTTAATCTAAATCTTCCTCAGAAATATTAAGATTGAAAACAAGTTGATCCATAAAAATGGACACTATTTTTTTTTCAAATGAAGCCTTTACTTTACAGCTGTATGTCTTAAGAAAACTCATTTTCAAAATGTCCACAAGCATATCCTTTATATTAATTTTATCTTAAACATACCCATTAATGTTTTTTCTAAGGATGCTAGTTGTTAAAACGATTACTAATGTATCTTTCACGGAGGCTACCTTATAGCTTTTTCTATTAGGTAGTTTCGTTTAGAAATTCTACGAAAAGCACTGTTCTCAAGGCTTCTTTCTAAGCACATCATAAAAATGAGCATGGAAACTCCTTTCTCCCAAGAGATTTTAAGGAGAGGAGGGAGAAAATTTATCTGCCTTCAAGAGGTTTTTTCATATGTGGAAAATAATCATATATCATTAAAAATTAATTTATAATCCAATATAAAAAAGATGAACATACAATAAAGAAATTATTATCCTTATTCAATTTTAAACATGTTTAATGAGTACATTTCATACACTAACATCAAGAAATGAAATAAAATATTTAATTCATAATTTTTAAGTGAAAATTACTTTGAACTTCTTCCTTTTCGTTGACGTCAGTATTCTCAACTTTCTGTGAATAAAAAGGATTGCACTTTATGTGCTAAATGAATTTGTTAGGATATTTCAATTGTATTTTAACATCATTAGATACTATTTGGGTTAAAAAAACTCTAAGAGAGGAAAAACAGGAAGGAGAAAATTTTTGTAAATATTGTTTGAGTGATTAATTATGCTGTTGTTTCTTTAAAATATAGACAGGATTATAAGAATATGTAAGGGAAGAAGTTCAATTATTTTTATTTACGTTGCTCGAGATGATATTTCTGCAAGCAATTCTCTTTTTAATGCAGCTGATAAATGGATCTTGAGTAAAGCTTGGATTAAATATTTCGAAGTAAGCACATCTTCTTCTCTACAGAATAAATGTGCATCAAAGAACTTACATATTTTGTTACTTGATTTACAGAAGTATGCATAATAATAACCGATATAATTAATTAGTTTTGAGTGACATTGTACTGAACTAACGAATGAATTCCCTTTAGTAGTATTTCCACACATGCGCCAGCAAGTAGATGGTGCTTCTTGTCATCATACGAAAGCTGTAAGACAATGGTTGGATACAGATTTCCCTTACAGATAAAAGCGCAAACAATGACATGTAGATATTCTTATTTGACATATTTTGATTTTTATTCATGGAATCACTTAGGATCTTCAGTATATAGCACGCCACCTGTTGAAGTAGCAAATCTTTGTCGAAAAATTAGAGAAACCAGAGTCCTATCATTGATGATGAACTGATTCATATGTACACAAATACTATTAGAAAAATAATTTTTGCGCAGTTTTTAAAGGGATTTATTTTAACAAGCTTCGTATATGCGAAGTGATAGATTCGTTCAAATCCCAGTCTGAGGTAGGAAAAAGTGGTATAAATATGGCTTTTATTATTTCAGCAAATTTTGGAGATAAAAATATAGAAATTTATGTGCTTATAGAAGATCTTAAGAAATATATTTCGTAGGTTGGCTCTTTTTCCTTAGAGAATCCTATAAAAAGTTAATATTTGTAACTTTTGATTACTAACCGATACAGAAGCCAAACCAGTTACCTCATTTATTGAATAAAACTTGACAGTTGGAAGTATATGTTTCATTACAACATTTAAGGAAACAGACGTTTGTTCCAATTTTGGGATACCCACTATATATTCATAAAAGGAATCTTTTCATTTACACTCTACTCTTTCATTTCACATAAACAACATTTCTCGGCATATACGAGTTCTATTCTTCATCACGTAAATTTTTCTTCACACTATTTTACATCCACTGTACTGAATATCCCGATATTTACAATGATAAAAAAAATTGCGACGAATATAAAGCTATGCTTTATTATAGATTTTTATTTGATATGGCTGTTCTCTGTATTTTCATTAAAGATAAAAAAAATATAAAGATAAAGATAAAATAAAATGTCGATTCTAGCTAGTAAATGAAAAATATAAATGAAATACTTAGCTCATTTTGAATTGCGCTTCATTGGTGTATCTTCTTTTGTCACAAGAATACCTGAACGATTAAAAGCATATCCAAATATTAATTAAAACTGTTTCTAAACAGAAGCTGATTACTAAAATTTTCTTCCTGAAATACGTTTATGTTAAACTCTTTACTACATAGTTTGAGTTACATAACCCATTCTTCTATTGTGCCCGTAGTTTCATTTGCCCTGTGCTGTTTTTTATAACGATAAATTTGTCTATTTAAAAGTATCAGACTTCATAATTTATTGACTATTACCGATAACTATCTGACAAAATATGTCATGAAATTATATTACGATTTAAAACATCATATGGGATTAACACTTAGAACATACAAAGAAGTTTCAATTGAAAAATGGGATCAACAAACTGAAACACATTCATGCTATGTCATTATCTAGGTATTAAAAAGTCCAAGATGCTTATAAAATCATACAATGACGTATATTATGAAAAAGACTTTTATAATAACTATGTGTGGAATTTCAAGCTTGTATGAGCTTAAAAATGGAACATGTATGAATTCATCATAAAAAATAGTTGCAAATTTATAAATTACTCTGAATATGATCTCATTATTACTTTGTTTTAACAGCTTATAACGTTTATAAAATCTGATAAAAATTATAAAATTTCTTTCATGTGACAGTGGATAGTATTAAAAAAATGCCACTGTTTTTTATTTCATTTAGAGCTGATGAAGCTACAGGAGTTGATGAAACTGAGAAATAATAAGGAGGTGAAGATATCTTTACAGCAGTTCACAGTTGACTTTCAATACAATAAAATTCTTAAGGACATAAAGAAAAAGGGAGAGACAAATATTGTCCTGGAAGTTCCAACGTCACGTATTAAGGACGTCTTGTCAGAAGTAATGAACTAAATACATTTTTAAACCATCTCTACTATTTTACCTTGGTGAATTTTGAACTATTGTATAACGTAAATTTTTTCCATATTTTATAGGCACAGAAAGCTGGGATGCTTACTGAATATCACAATTACCTGATAACATCTTTAGTAAGTATTACTGTAAAAGTAAGATAAATTCTTTATTTATTTATTTTATTTAAGATAATGGTTATGATTCATTAATTTCAGCAAGACATTAAATTTTTAGGAATTCTACGAAATAATGCTAAAATTTTATTTCAGAAATTTATGAATACACAATAAAAATCCTCTTTTACAGCTCATCAACTCAACTTTTTTGTCATCTCT
>JAPMOR010029556.1:477882-494132 GCA_026543865.1 Argiope aurantia
ATGAGAGTTAAGGAAAGAAAAAGAAAAATACTCTTTTACAGCTCATCAACTCAACTTTTTGGTCATCTCTATGAGAGTTAAGGAAAGAAAAATAAAAAATTATTTTTGATATAATAAAAATAATTATGAACTTTAAAAATAAAAATGCAAAACCGCCATATAACCTATCGATATTTGAAGATGTAAAAGCCAAATAAATTGAATAACAAAATGTTCAATCGGCAACTTTTTATAAAGTTGAAAATGTGAAAGGGGCTTCAGAGTCCTCTAATTAACGGTGTATAAAAATAAAGCAAGTGAGAAATCCCTGAAAATGATCAATCTTTTTTTTTTTTTTTTTTTTTTACGATTTTCAAATATTTTTATTTTTGGCATTTATCAAACGCACAAAAAATTTCTAAACAAAATTCGAAATGAATATCTGAGAATTTTTTGAATTAAAACAAATTTAAAGACAGTCAATTAAAAATACGAATACCAGCAAAAATTCCATTTGAGATGTAGATAACAAATGAAATATTACTGGTATTATATTAAAATGTTGTATGCTAAACGCCATACACAGGAAACATAACAAAATTTTGATGTAACAGCTGAATCTATTAGTGACATATGATATTTTATGGCAATATACAACAATCCGAAAAAAAAGCGAAACTAAACCAAATATTGTAACTTAGATGACTAAGTCTTAGCTGGGTATGAGCTGCCTTTTCGTGGCAAAACATTCAATTACTTCAAACATTAGTACAGTAGAAAATGTGTTGTTCACCGTTTAAGTTCTGTTTATGAATATGGCTATTAAATAGTTTTTACTACATAAAAGGCAAAATTTTTGAAACATTATATTTCTTTAGTTATAAATTTAAAGAATTGTTTGAGGATTCCTATTATATTCTTTTGCAATATAGTTTAGTAAGTAAACTTACGCGTTGTTTGTAAGTTAGAACACAACCTGTAAACGTTATCACGTATTAGAACGAGAAACTTGTGCACCTTGGATTATGGACACATCCTGTTCCTCGGAAATGTATGATCGTTTATTTTTTTGAAGTTATAATAAATGACGTCGAAGAAAAAAGTTCAAATAAGCAGTTGAATCTGTTGGTGCCGAAGAAATAAATTGCCTTTTCAGATTGGAATTAATCTTATAAATTCAGAAAGTTTTAGTACTAGTATATTCGAAAGAAAATTTGAAAAGTGAAAAAAATGTATTTAATGATCAATAAATATTTCTACCTGGGAAATAGGGATGTCATAGATTTTAAATCAGTTTTATATTTATAGAATTATTTTTGAAAATAAAATGTGTTCATTAACATGCAATGTCATTTTTCAAAAGAGGCCTCAAGCATTTGTCATCAACAACGACGGGAAAAATGTATCGCGATTATTTACTTAACATTTGCAAAATTTTACTCATAGAGCCCATTTAAGGGAGATTTGCAAAAACACTATAGTCTCTAACATTTACCACCTTCAAGGTAATTGTTCGCCAGTTGAATAATTAAAATTTGATTCTTGAACAGATGATATCAACAATTAATGACACTGTGGCTTCAAAATATATGTTAGCTAATGAAAAATTTTTAAAAAATATATAAGGATACACCATTGTTTCTTTCCTTGTTTAAGTATACTGCTTTTTTTAATCTATTGTCACGTAGGTACTTGAGTGTGGAACTCAATGACACACACAAGAAGCAGAGCTAAGCAAATTTATTAACTGAACTCTGAAGACAGTGACTGACAAATCTTCTGCTTTTATACTAGCAGTTAAAGTTCCAGAATACTTTTCTGGAGACAGTAAGAAAAGTCCAGAACACTTGTCTGGTAAACTAAAGAAATGCCCAGAATCTTCTGGAACATGAAATAAAGCGAAACATAAAATCAATTAATTAAATATTTACACAAACTGTGAATCACGGGATTCGTACTCCCAATCCCTTGATTATGAGATCAGTTCTATTACCATTCGGCCATGAAGAGTCTACCGATTTTTTTCAAAGCGGCATTGCTCCTTTCTTAGAAGAACAGCGTCTCGATGTCATGACATTTAATTTTGTGGCTCTAGTTCTTGATCGAGTCACAGGGCCAGTATAAGTCGTCGCGTCTTCACGCGGAGAGAGAAATGTCTCTTTTCGGAACCTCCATATTTTCATAAGATTGTTGGTTGTCTTGTTCTTCTGGGTCATGGTATGACTTCATGCGTAAGACTTGGACAACTTCCTTCGGTTTCCGCCATCTAGAATTCGGATCGAAATCAGCTACTTCATAGGTGACGTCGGACAACGGTCTCAAGACTTTTTTCTTCAAAATGATTCTGATTCTGGTATTGATATGTTGGCTCTCTTACTTCTAGAAGACAATTTTTAATTCTAGAATATTTTAAAAGGAATGCAGATTTTGAGTTTCTTTAAATATATTCAACTTTTAGTACAATTCTTAATTTCAATTTTAATTTTCCATGACCTACAAATAAAGCTCTATTAAAGCAGTCACTTTAACTATTTATTATTAAAATTATACTGATATGATGCAGACTTTTTAATTGAAATTTTAATTTATTTCATCTCATTATTCCATATTTAAAGAATTCTTTTTTTTTTCAGGATTTTCATACCTTGGATTTAACTCCATTTCAGCACAGTCGCTCTAATATATCAGCGTTCAGAATTGTCTCACCTGAAAGTCAGTATTACGGTAGAGAAGCAAGAACGTGGATTTTTGGTCGCAAGGAAAACTCTTTGAAGAAGGAAATACCATTGACAGTAAGGACAGGATCATTTCCTCTCAATTTTTAAGCTTCTCTTCTTGAATTCGAATTTTGATTGATTTCAAATCTAAAAGTGTTCGTCTGATGGAGCGCTAGAATATTTGCATAGGAATAAGTGTTTTCAAAGAATAGCGTGTTTCAACAGTGGCAAATGCTTAAGAATCGACTGCTCCCTGAATAAAATTTCTTTTGACCAAATTCCAGAACTGGAGTAATTTTCGAAATTCAGATATCTGAAATCGGGTCTATTATATCTTTAAATAGCTGCAACTTTCGAAAATGTCTAGAAAATCTTCTACTCAGGACGGGAAAAAGAATGTTTGTCTTCTAACAAATACTTATAAAACATGCCGGGGTCCTGGCATAGGGGTAGCACGTCTGTCCCGTGAGCCGGACATTACGGGTTTGAGCATGGTTGTTTTGTGTTCTATCAGTGAGGTGCGTGAATGTAAAATGGGGTTGTGCAAGCGAATGTGACGCATGAAGTAGCTAAGTCCTACTCTTGGCCCTAGTTGGCGTTACTGAAACAACAAGAGACTCACTCGGCTTAAATCGTTGATAGATCTGTCAACGGGGTTGTAAAGCGCCATAAATAACAACAACTTATAAAATATTTTAGCATATTTGCTTCTGTAAAATTTATAAATATTTCTCAGACTTCCAGATAATTTTTTGAGAATGGAAATAATATATTAATTAATATTCAAATTTGAAGTGATTGAATTATTATTCATATCACCAAGTTATTTTATTAAACTGTAATATGTCCGTTATTTTAGTTAGTGTATATGATATTTGTTTCCTATTTGATACTATGTCCGTTATTTTAGTTAGTGTATATGATATTTGTTTCCTATTTGATACTATGTCCGTTATTTTAGCTAGTGTATATGATATTTGTTTCCTCTTTTGATACTTCACGGACGATAGAAACTGTTTCTAACATATTTTAAAGCTTAATATTTTCGCTTATTTTATATCAGGCTTAAATTATCATTATATGTTATGTATTCAAGGACTATGTATTCATTATATGTATGACTTTTATGTGTTACGGTTTTAATAAAAATGCTGTTAAGTTCGTCCCATTGAAATGTTATAGTTTTTAAATTAGCGAATTCGCTAAAAAAAAATTTCTTCTCTTACTGATGCTAATAGTTCATCTATTTAATAAAAATTAACTTTTTCATATAGAATATTGGCGATTCTGCCCAAATGCTTTCTAATAAAGCCCCATCCTATTATGTCTGCTACACTGTAATGCGTATGTAGAGCTGTAATGCATAGGCAACGTTGTAACCAGGCAAATTGTAACGGATAATTGAGTCACTATTTCTCGAGGGAAGATCATTGGCTGCAGTATAAGATTTAAAGTCAAGTAACAAACAATATTCGTGCTCGCAATGAATGTCATAAAGTTGGCAAATAACGAATTTTATGTAACAGTTTTTAAAATCATACTTTGAAAAGTAAAAATTTCCATTTTAAATATTTTCACCTAAATAATTTTTGATTTATAATCATATATAATATGGAATGTCAAAATCTATTTTTATGAAACTTACTCCCAACAGGCATTACTTATATGGAAAATACATTCAATTCAATTAATGAATTAACTGATGATTTAGCTTTGAAAATATTAAAATAATATACTGCATCAGTAACAAATAAGTGTACAAAATTTCAAGTAATAGTTCAGGAAAAGAGTGTAATATCTTGATCAAGACCTATGAAATAATAGAGTAACGTAAAAAAATAATTCTTTTACTTACTGCCTTATATATTTACAAAGAACAACTTGCTCTCATCTAGGTTAATATTACTTAGAAATGACAGTTCAATCACGAAATACTTCCTCGGACAAATTGGACTATAGGAAGTCACTAAAACACCGTTCACAAGCTGTTAGCTCTAAACGGCTACTACAGTGCCGCTTCATAAATCGGTCGATCTTTATCGGGTGGACCCGAATACAGAAGCCCGAATCACACCGGGCTTCTCAAAAAATCAGTAGCCACTTTTCCGCACCCGAAAGCTCTCCAAATTCTAATTCGAATCCTGTCTCCTCTCCTCTTCTGATACCCCCCCCCCCGCATTTTATTTTCATCAGATTTCCATTGGTGTACTTGAGTTCCCTATCTCCCAATAACTGCTCAGCAACACTTCCTCAGTGGTCTAAAACCCAACCGAAGTAGTGTCTATTAAGGAACCATCTTTGTGGCCGACAGCCTCTTCAGCATATGTCAATTACAATCAATTCGCTGCTAACGCCGGCTGAAGTGCACCTGGGTTTGACATTTAATAACAATTCATTGATTCTTAATGACTTGAAAACTTTCCTCATAAAGGAAAAAATGTTTAGGATCTGGATATTTTGACGTTTTTCCCCCTTGAAGACATGGTGAATCTATTCCTTGAAGACGGGATACACATCTGTGTTCCCACACCTGGATAGTAACACTTGACCAGTGAAAAGGATACACGTCTGGAGGTCCGTATGCACTTAACTATGCGTGGGTAAACGGGAGACTTTACATTTGGTCTGGATGCCTTTAACCATGTGAGGGAAGAGGGGAAACGTTATAAGAGTGAGAAATCGTTTACAGAATTCCATCATTACAAACATTAAACAAGTTTAAAATAAGTTCTAGAAGCAATTTTAAGACAACTATTTATAAATGAAAAATTGTCTAAATCCGTTTAAGAGATGAAATCTTCACGTGATATGCGAATATTGGGTAATTCAGAAAAACAGAATTTCATGTTTCAAGATGAATAATTGTTTTAATGACTTTATTCAAATTCGGGTATTTCATATGAAAAATAAAGAAGAAATGGTATTTCTTTGTTAGAAAATAGAATTTTATAATATCTAAGTATTTTTCTCTTTGCTCGAATACTTAATATTCTTTTATGTTACTGGAAGTTTTCAACCCCATTTACCAGCAGTTTTAACATAGATATAAATAAACTCAATTGTTAAGATACGGCTGTTTTGTCTTCTGAATGCGACACTTTCTTTGTATAAAATCATAAAAACTTATTCAATCGATTTAAGCTTCACTTATACCTCACATGTTGAAATCAAACAAAATTTTCGTTCACATAAGTTTTTTAACTATGCCCTTCCTTTCTGCAACAGAGGATACCCCAAAAATGGAGATGAGAAGCTTCCGATATGGTGGTTAGTCTCGCTTCGCTTAAATGTAAAGTAATGGTGAGGGGCTTGCTACCTCCCTACCAATGGTAATTGAATACCTCGTTTGAAAGATTTGCAGTGGTCAATGACGGCCGATAGTACTATCACATTTCTCTCCAAAATGCTGTGGTAACAATGCTGATCATTCAGTTTACCCCTGACGCTATGACAGGGCAGAACTAACTCTTTTGAAGTTATTACATCTTTCTACTTTCGAATAAAATATATTTTTGTTCTTAAGGGGAGTCGGAACCCCCTATACCGATAATGTTAAATTGGTCTTTTTCGATGTACCTTTTTTCAAAATCTATCATAGATACACATTTGAAATTTTTATACAAGTAAAGTACACCTTTCTTATTATTTTAAATGTAGCTTTTGTTAAATTTTTGATTTTTTATAAAGTTATAAATTTTCTAAGTTGACATAGTAAAATTTTACCTTATTTTGACATTAAAAAATTTATAAAAATTAAAGTTTTGAGTTTTTTTTTTAAAAGCTACATTTAAAATATACTAGCACACACAATACACATTTCATGAAAAAATTACATACATATATGCAGTAGTTTCTGAGAAAAGGTACATCGAACATGAAAAACTAATATTCTGAGAAAAATTCATTTTAATGTAAAATTACTTACCCATTAAAATTCTCCAGCACCATACTCCACTTTATCCACATTATTATTAGTATCATCCTCTTCTCTCTTTCTTTTTAGTCTTTTATTTTTCCTAACCTCTTTTGTTTTCATTAAATTGGCATATTTTGCTTTGGACAGTCTCCTATCGTCAAAGCGTTTCTTAGCCTCGACCGTATAATCACCAGGCTCTATGTTCAGTTTTTTTAAAATTTGGAGTTTGGTGCTGTTTCCAACATTAAATGAACATATGGCATCATATGTTCCCAGAGAAAGAACTTCTAAATGGACAAAGGTTTTCTTGGGAATGCGTGACCATATTACATTATTCACGCTCTCATTTGGATTTTGAGTTTTTCCATGAAGACATTTTTTAAGTAAGTCAGGGTGAGACAAATCCTTAAAAATGGGTCTCATTGCTTCGACAACAGCTACAGGTAAACTGTTTTTGTGATGGAAGGGTAACCCAAGTAATTCTGCTTTTTTAAATTTGCACCATGTATCAGCATCAGATGGGCAAAATCCATGCTGCGGGTTCTCGTCTGTCGACAACTTATGCAGAAATATTGCCCATATAGCCTGCCTCATATCTTTCACATTTGAACAGTTTTTCCTAATAGCCTGACCATAATACATCTGCAGACGGTCAATTTCTGCATCTGTTAACCTGCCTTTACCAGATAAGGGTTTTCCATCTGAAAGTTTTTTTCTCTTCATTTTGGTTTTCAGCCGTCGAAGACGAGTGCCCATTCTTTTCTGAACATGGCCAATACATTCTAATTTTGTTATAGGGCAATCATCCCCATACACATTGTTTCCCGTAACTGAGTCGAAAGCCTTCGAGTCCCCATCTCCTAAATATTTCACATACCGAACATCATGTTTGGATTCGGAGCGTTGAAACATGGAAACAGCACCGTCGACTTCCATCTTGCCACTGTAGCCCTCAAAATTTCTCTTGCAACCTTCGAGGTGATTTTTTTTGTTGGGACAGGTACAATGTTTTGAGAAAATTTCAACGTCAAGTACCTTCCCTGTATCGACACTTGTTATTGTTACAATGCCATTCCTTGAAGTAAAGCCGCGTTTCTGCCAACTTCCATCAACAGCAACAGCGAGATCTCGATTACCGTCATTTTCTGCAACTGCTTCCTGTACTGCTTGCTTCATGTTATCTTCACACACTTCTTTTGCTGCTTTCATCAAGAGAGCATTATATTTAGCAAATTTAGTGGGGGGTGGAGGCAAATTCATAACACCACAAAACATTCTAGCAGATTCTGCACCTTTTCCAATGCATCTCATGGCATACACTAACCTATTGTTTATTTCAAAAGTGGGAAAATCACTTTCATCTTGCTTAGAACTGAAAAATGAGTACTCATAATTACAATGTGCACATTCTAAATGGAACTGCACAGCTGCTCCCCAATTATTTTCATTTAATTTTAAATGAAGGGCAGCGTTTCCACATTCCAAGCATTTCACTGCTTCAAAAAACACCCCTGCTAAAATATTGATGTCAACAATAACATTTTTATATCCAGAAAAACTATTTGAATAACCAATGTTCTCATTCAAAAGTTTCTTTTCACTAGACGATATATTCACACTATCGATAGAAAGGTTTGCAGAGTTGAAAGAATTTTCTTTCACCACATTTTCAGTTGAAACATTTCTATTGTTGACATATCTTTCTTCAGATGTTTGCTGGCTTGCTTTATTATTAAAGCCTCCCTTCCGCTTTTTAAAAACATTTGAAGATGATCTAGGCATGATTAATAATCAAAATTATACACAACCTTTTATGAACTCACAAGTAGTGTAGAACACAACGGTACAAAGAATAAAATAAAACGTGGTTTCGCAAGTATAAACAACGCTTTAAATCTGCCAGATTCAAAAATAGAAACTCTTCTTATCAGCTAGAGAAAATTAAAGGAAGGCTTACCTTATAGTGCAAAGAAAATGTTTCATTTCCCGTCGCACATTGATCTGTGAAGCGGAAGTAAACCAAGTTGTTTACATTTTAGTCTCTTTAAAAGGGGCGTGGCTCTGTTTCGTTTTCAACTTTAACTTAGATTTTTCACGCTTCTAATTATCGTAGAGATTAAAGTAATATATTTTTAGAAAGAAGAAAAACTAGAGATTTTAAAAATCCAAAAATCTCAAATCACGTTTTTTTGAAGATTTGGGGGTTCCGACACCCCTTAAAATCATATAAGAACGAATGTCTACGCACCTAAAAAAATTGTCACTTCTTTTTAAATTTTTGTTGAATTATATTTCTTCATTAATTCATTTTTGTAGAATAGAAGATTCAATAATTGAATGAATTATTTTTCCTTTAAGAAACTATCAATCCAAAATAATCAATATGAAAATTCCCCTATATAATATTTCCTGAATCTATATAATAAAATATTCATTGTATTTAGAGAGCACTAATGCTGCTACAACTAAAACACAAATGAATTGAACTAAATTAGAATAATTATTAGAAATAAATATTAAGTTTACAACCAAAGAATCAAAAAGAAAGATATAATGAATCCGGCCTGAAGACTTTCTCAAAGTCACCCTCAGGCAAGGATACAAACCAGGGATTTTTTCTGTGAGGGGTCTGACTTTCGTTCAACAAATTGACTCGTGACTCGAAAATCCCAGGAAATTGAAGCTTTGGAGATAAAATTAATATCGCAAAATTAAAGATAATTATACAATAACAAGTAAAATCATTTCCAAATTTATTAATCCAAGTAAGAACACAGCAAATCAAACAACAAAAGATTATGTAAATAGAAAAAAATTCATTTAAATAAGAAAGCAAAACACTTACCATTTGAACGTATAATTCCAAAAGACAATGCGTGGCAAAAAAAAAAAACCCTTGTTAGTGCAATTACACTTCGTTAAATTAAACTAAATTTAATTTTTCTACGTTTAAAGCTATATACGCCTGCCACGTTTCGTCATAATGCATCGTAATCATAATTGAAGCGCCATCTATTGAGTTAAAATTAAAAGTGAATAAACTGGAGGAAGTCAGAAATTAGATGAACTTTCTTTTATTAAAACCTCTATATTGCAAAAGTTTTTTGGAAATTCATTAGTAGTTAAGTTTTTAATGAGATTGTTTGTTGCTTCAATATAAGAAATTTTATTATTACAAATTTTTTTTAATCCTGTTAAATTGTGAGAATATCAAATTTTTGAAAATTTTAGAGTTTAAATTAGAATGGTAATTACTAAGTTTAATTATTTTAAAGTTAAATCCATCCCTTTTATCATAAATACCTATTAAAGTTTTTCCATTAGAAATTTCTATATTTAAATATAAATAGTTAACTTTAAGTTGATTTTCGTTTGTTTGAGTTAAAACTAAATCTTTTGGGTAACAATTAATAACAACATTAGGATTGTCCAAGTTTAACAAAATTAAGTCATCAATATATCTCCAACCTTTTAATAAGTTGTGTTTAATTATTTCTTTCTCATAATAATGTCGGAAAATATTAGCTAAAGCACTTGAAAATGCTGTTCCCATTGGAATTACCTTTACTTGCTTATAAAAATTAATTCCGTTAAAAACGTAGCTTTCTTTAATATTAAATTTACATATCTCTAGCCAATTACTTTTTGTAATAATATCTCTATTTAAATATTCATCATATATAATAGTACAGACATCTATTAATTTTTCATGAGGTAGATTAGTGTACAAATTTTCAAAATCATAAGTATTAAGCTTATTAATATTGTTATTGTTAATATTGTTATCTTTTAGTTTAATTCATTATGTGATTAAAGACAAAAATGACATAATTTCATTATGCAATTAATTATGTGTTTTAAAAGATGAACTTCAGGTTTCTATAAAAATCTTCAATGATTTCACTTGACAAGTTAGGCTGATAATGCGTTATTTGATGATTGATTAGTGATAAGTTATTTGAAAATGAATCCATGCTATTTTGCTTTATATTAGACGGAGACTGCTTTGCTGGTGGACGCTGTGAATTTGTATGCCAAAGCATTGCACGCTGTGTCCGAAGTACAAACTATATCCAGTCGGAGTGTGTCTTGCGACAGCCCAGGGCTTTGGCCATACGGATCGGATTTAATAGAAGCCATAAAAAAGGTAAAGATTCTTTTTTCCTTTGAGCTCACTCACTTAACACCAAGAAGCGGGGATTTTGAAACGTTTTTGCTGCTAAAGATTTTCAAAATTATGAAAGAATTTTCAAAAATTATTCGAATAATTTGATTCTGCGTTTTCTATAGTTTCAAATTATAATAGACATGGCTTTTAATGTAAAAATATATAGATATCCATTTGTTATCTATTCTAATTTCTTTAAAAAATCATTTGTTTTCCATATATAATTTATTCTTAATAATATGCTGTTATGTTTTATGCAATTTGAACAAACAATGAAATGAAAAAAAAAGTATGATTGTATTCCAAAATTCTATTTAATTTAGAGAAGAATCTAGAATTAAATGACAGAAATACATAAATAAATATTAGATCATTACTATAATTACGCAGGCTGAGATGAAAAAAATACAAGAGAATTGATAGTTGATGTATTTTTCGGTGCTGAAATACAAAACAACAAGGAAAAATTCTATCGCGTCACGTTTTCTTGAAAAATTCAACTTTACTTTGATTTTTATGAATATTTACCATAAAATTTTTTTCGACGTTGAATTTATTCCCTCCATGACTGACTAACATTCTACTTAGGTGAAACCTTGATCTCTTCAGAGTTTCCAGACTCGGAACATCCAGAAATGCAAGGCTCCGATACCGAATATAACGATTCACCTCAGCCTTTCTCTCAGCTTGAGCTTAGTGATCTGATTAGAAATCTGGACCTTTCAAAAAAGGCAGCTGAATTGTTTGGCTCCAGACTGAAAGGGGAAAAAACCCTTTTTGGCCAAAGAACCCTCTTTTTAGTGGTACAGGAATCAAGAAAAGGAATTTGTTAAGTATTTTAAGGAAGAGGTTTATTGTACTGATGCTCCCGGTTTTATGAGCAAATTTAATATCACCTACGATAAAGATAAATGAACGTTGTTCATAGATTTATCGTAAAGGAGCCTTCAGGAGCTTATACAGCCAGTATACATCTGTATAAGTTGAACACACGGTGTATTTAAAAGAACGCTATGAAAATTTGGCTCTCGTTCACAACAAAATAAAATATGCCATTGAACCATTTGTGGTGATTTGAAAGTTATCACCATGCTTCTTAATCAATAAAGCGAATATACAAAATTCCCCATGTTTCATTTGTGATTGGACAGCCATGATAAGACTCAGCATTGGGTCAAAAAAGAATGGCCGAAAGCACAAATTATTGAAATAGGCACCAACAATGTTATTCGGAACAGTTTAGTTCAGCCAAAAAAAGTATTGTTACCCCTTTGCATATAAAATCAGGCGTAATGAAGCAGTTTGTCAAGGCTATTCCTAAAGATGACGTTTGTTTCAAATACCTGTGCAAAATGTTTCCAGCTTTATCCGAAGCCAAGTTGATTGAGGGAATCTTTGTTGATCAAGATATTCATAAGCTCTTGAAAAATAAAGATTTTGAGACCAGTATGACAATAAAGGAAAAAGAAGCTTGGGTTGCCTTCAAAGATGCGGTCACTAAATTTCTGGGTAATTACAAGGATCCTGACTATAAAGCAATTGCCATGAAAATGTTGTTGTTGTAGAAGTATGATGGTGATTTTCTTCTAGAAAGTGCAACAAAATTTGATGTAAAAAGTTTAAATTTAAGGGAACTTATTGTTTTTCTCTCAACCAGAGGCGGCTCGTAGAATTTGGCAATAGAGGGTTTCATCCATTTAAACTTATAAAAGATTAACCGTTCTATAAAAGATTAACCGTATAATGAATAAAAATCATTAATACGAGATAGTGCATGCGAAATTGTTCGAGAGAATTCCTTTTCAAGTAGGATTTTAGCAAAAATATCGATATCGATTTTACAAAAAATCCTGACGTTATGGGAAAAAATTGAGGTCATTTTCAAAATCAGCACAACAAATAACATAAAAATCAACGAAAACTTCTCTTGTATTTTTCAAAAACATCAATTTCGCAGGCTTGTGTTATTTTAAGTTAAGCATAGCAATGCTTCGATTTACATGAACTGCGGTCCGTTTAGAATATTTAACATTTTAGAGCATAAGGCAAAAAAGGGATTAAAAATAACTACCTAAAGTAAAAATATTTTTTTTTTCAAAAATGAGCTGGAAAAAAGTCAGAATCACTCATGCTACCGAGAACTTTACCATTCATGCCATTTAGAAATTGATAGTATAGATGTCAATGAGGCACCTTATATCTCAGCAAGATATCTAAAAATTTTAGAAATGATCACCATTTTTTGCTCACGTTTAAGTACCGTATCTAGGAATCAGAGAAATATAGAAAGTATTAATTTTAATTCACAATCGATGGCTTTAAAGATACACAAAAAAATTGCTATTATGAAATACGGAACCTCGCAGAATCAGATCTTGAGAAAAACAAATGATTTCGGCAGGCTTGATAGCAAGTTACACCTCGCTTGGAAGAAGACTAAAAATTTTGGAGACTATCACCATTTTTTGTTCACGTTTAAGTACCGCATCTAGGAATCAGAGAAATATAGAAAGTATTAATTGTAAAAAAATTGAGGGGACCAATAAAATGTATTGGAAAATGGAAGTGCAATTGCAATCTTAAACAATAGTTCTTAGATAAAAATTAACAGACACCCTTGATTTAATTTAAAAAATTTAAATTCTAAAGAATTCTCTTTCTCAATTTTGAATACATTTAGAATTAGAAATTATATTTCCAGAGTAATAATTTCTAATATTCTAATTTATTATTCACATTTTATTTGAATATATTATTAATATTTTAAATATAACATCGTGATTTTATTAGAAGCAACAATAAAGTCATCTGAAGTCGTTATTTTTGACTCTCAACTAGACCTTTCCCACTTACATCCCCAGATTTATAACATCCTGGATTAAAATCTACTGACGTAACTTTAACCAAGTATTGAATGTATTATTAATTTTGACGTTGTGAAAAAGTGATTGTTTAAAGTGTTTTTAAAAAGTTTAATAAAACTTTTAAACTTAATTGATTTAACTTATTTGATTTAAACTTATTTGATTTAACTCTTAATTTAAACTTATTTGATTAAACTTAAAAAAGTTGAATCAAAGAAAGTGACTTTGAACTCCAAAGAAAGAGTATTTCAGTGGTAGACTTTTCTCATGAATATGAATCAACATATAGTTTGTAGAGCCCCTCATCAGAATATCAGTCTTCTTTTCAGAAATGATATCGTATTTTCAGCGTCATTCAGCAGAGGTCTTTTAGATATAGTAATGTAATTTTTCACATGTTTTGTCCTTTTAACAGCTCCTCAATATATTAACAAATAAAATATTTTTCAGGTTCGCTTTAAAGGACTAACAGGCGATGTTCAAATCGGCAATCAAGGGCAACGTATACACTTCACTTTCGATCTTCTGGAATTAAAGCCGAAGGGGACCGTCAAGGTACTGAGGTTGGCAGTCGACTTCATTTTGTACATTTGTAAATTTTTGGTAACTTTTTGTTGTTGCAAATAGAGTAAAAAATCAACTGCTGCTAGTTCAAAGAAAATTCGATTTGTAATGAAAATTAGAGCTACGAATTACTATTTGAATGGCTCATTGAGATGTACTTGTTCGAGAATCTTAAGAATTTATCTTATACACAAAAATATTGCCATTGAGTCGATGCTTTCATATTAACTATCGACTGCATTTTCTATGTTTGAAAATTTTCGATGAAATGTCTTTATGGTAATGAAAAGGATATCTACAGGGTATAATTTGGAAATGTATTATTGAAAATATACATTAAGGCATCACTTAATTCCGCCAAATTTAACAAAGAATATGCAGGGTATAATTGTAGTGAAATGAGATCAGCTTAATAAACTGACAGATTTTCAGTCATTTAGGGTGAACATGATTATTTTTTTATTTCAAAACCGTGCAGATTAAAATTAATGAAAAAAGAATAATGAAGAATTTTAAAACAGTCATTGGGATCAGGTGTACAAAATCATGAAGTCGAAATAATAATTAAAAAAAAAGCACACACATTTTTCAAACTAAAACGTGACTCTAACTTGGTAAACACGTCTAAAAAGCATCAAACATTATATTGATGATATTTTATGAAAAATAAATTTCGTTAATGGTACCAAATTAGCGCAATGCGTTGCATATTTGATAATTCACACCAGTTTCAAACGACAAATATATATAATTCTTTTTCAAACCTCTAGTTTTTAAAAATTAACTTATTCCTAGTTTAAAATCAACTTAAAAGCACTACTATTCTGTAAGAAGTACGATATTTTAGTTTTACTCACATCCCTCAAAATTTAATTACTGAAATTTCCACTGTTTGAAATCAAATTTCAGTGATGTCCTCAATTCAGATAAACCAGCAAAAAAGGAACTACTTTCTTCTTTCAAAAGCCTTAAGAATTTCTAATTTGGAAATTTATCCGTTGCCTTGTGAACTTTATTGTTTGTGCTTGCCTAAAATATCTTCAGCAAATTTTTAAAATTCTCTTTCATCAAAACCTCAAAATTTCACTTGGAAAAAAAATTATCTTGCTTGTTTAACTTTATTTTATTACACACATCGACGAAGGGCCAATATTAAAGTAATCAAAAATGTAACTTTAATTCTACTTATCTGATCTCACAGTTTCAAAACGGGAGTTGTTAATTGTATATTCAAAAATACAACTTGAAATTTTATGCTTACTAAATCGATTATTTGGTTTTCTTTCATTCAGAGGTTTTTTATTGTACTTTAAAAATAAATCTTCATAGAGTATGTTATGTTGTAAAACGATCATATTTTACATGTCCTTTCAATTCAGATTATTAATGATAGCTTAACAAGCATCAAAGTGTAGCTTTTATTTAAACTTTGGCAAGTACAATAACAAGTTTTCAATTAGTTACATTAAATTTAGTTAATAAAGTTTCATTAAACATTTATTATTATTCCGCTCATAATAATCTTTTTACAAACGTTCAAGCTGATTGAAAATACGCTTGCGATGGATTTGCATTAAGTCCAGCAATTTGAAGAAATCATAATTACTTTTAATAAATTACATTCTCCTTTCCTGGTAATCGTTATGCCATTTATTTTTGATATGCCATTATTTTATGCCATTATTATCGTTATGCCATTTATTTTTGATAATCAAAATTAGCTAGCCCGTTTTTAAAATGATAAAAACGACTATAATTTTATTTTACAATTAAGAAAGTAATTTTGAAGAATTCTGAACAAAGCACTATAATAACCTTTATATAATTTGAAGATAATCATTACGAAAATATGAAACCTATTTATCCTTCTTGACAAAAATGCTTCTAGGTATATTTCACACGCCATAATGCTTAAAATTATTCCTATACATTTCGAAAAAATTTGTAATTATTCAAGAATTACTTTTTGTCTTCTAAATTCCAATTTCTCTTTCCACTTTCAGCTATCTCTATTGCACTTATAAAAATTCTTTCTCAAATAT
>JAPMOR010029556.1:495135-509802 GCA_026543865.1 Argiope aurantia
TAAGTATGCAACACATTACATAAAGAAAAAGAAGAGAATTTAACAGTAATGAAGGATTACAGATGTGAACACTAAATTTACAGAAATTTTCAAAAGTACTTCTGGTGATATTCTGTAGGTAAATTTCTATTAATGCCCTTGAGAGTCAGTTTTAGGATCTGTCTTTCTTTGACTAACTTGAAACATAGAAGGAGCACATCTTCAACATTTTCCTCACCACCAATATTACAATCGAATTAAATTTGTACAAATAACTTTTAAAGTTACAATGAACAATCAGAAATTGGGTTATTTTGTAATTAGTATAAAAATGATGGCATGGAAATCTCTTATTAATGGATGGAAAAAATGTCTTTGTTAAGTTCCCTTTATTTGAAATCAGATATTCTTGATTCCAAGACTCCGCCATTTTTTCTCTCGTAATCTTCTTGTAAAACGATTTAGGAATATTAACGACAATGTCAATTTCGCGCTTAGTGGCTGCCTTTGCAAGCCAATTGGCCCGCTCATTTCCATAAATGCCCGTATGTCTACGAACAAATGCAAAAACTATCGAGATATTTATATTTGGAAATGAAAATTTGGGAAGATTCTCCTTTAATAAGGAAACTTCATTATTTAATATTTAATTTTGTTTTTAAATATTCAGTATTGTTTAAAATTTAAAAAAATCTGGTTTTTTTAAATAACACAATGTTTTCTTCGTTTCTATAAAAAGAATCAACATTATTTATTTCGACTGAAGGTTGCAAAATGTTCTAGAGACAATTTTCTTAATGTATTTTTAAGGAAAATTATTTATTGCAATGTTATTCTTATGCAAAAGTTTGTTTCAAATCACAGACAAACAAGGTAGGAATAATTAAAATATATTTTAGATACAATACTTAATTCATGTATTAAATCATTTTGAATCTAACTGCTGCATTGAATCGTATATAAATTCATATAGTGTTTTGAATATTTCATAAATCTTTACAGTTATTGAAATATGTTTAAATCAGGAATCGTTACTGTTTCTTCCATCTAATCACTTAAATTTACTACATAAGTACAAGGAGAGTTGCATATTATTATAAATGCATTTAATGGTAAAAATTTACTCTGATAAGCAATTACTAACAAAAGATTTTTAAATGTGGTACTGAAGTCGACTTATTTTTATCTTTACACCACATTAAGAATGATATTTCTTAGCGTACATGGGCAACTGTTTTCATCATGGGCAACTGTTTTCATTAAATTTCATTTAAACAGAAACATTTTGTTGTTATGTCAGTAAGAATTTAAAATATGAAACACTTTATTCTAACACAATTTTGAAATATTGCATTTTAGAAAAATATATGCCACATTGAAAGATCACTCTGAAAACTACGTGCATCCAACAAAAAGCGATTTTTCTGAAAACTGAATTCATTTAGACAGAATAAGTCAATTATTTCATTTACACTAATGAAACTAAGTAGCTAAAGTAAACATTGAAGTATTTGAATTTTGATACCAGTGAGCGCTCATGTTTGATTATCTGAGGTTATCCGATAGAAATCATGCAAACATTGACCTTGCGCAATTCGCTCAAGTTTGATAATATTAAAATATCCACATGTTTTTATTCTGTTCTTCTTCTTTTCTAAAGCTGTGAATGATATCACAGACCAAAACTTTAAACTAGAAAAAATTCTAGGATGAGAAAAATGCATTTGATATAAAAGGAAAAAATTTGCAATACTGGGGAACAAAAAATTTTTACAACTTCTAATAACACATCATTTCATTTTTTCTCATTAACATTAAAAACCTGGCAATGATTTGTGGTACATTTTAGCACTATCACTTGTTTGATTGTAGTCTATATTGTTTGAAAATTTTTTTTTTATTCCCTTCCTTGAAAATTTAATTATCTTTCAACTTAACGCACTGTTTTGTTCCTAGTTTGAGTTAAACAGATTTTTAAATGTAATTCTTGAACATTGTTTTCAGGAATATTTATAAAAATCTATATCTTAAGGCAATTTCAAAGAAACACCCAGAAAGATTTCAATAATCAAAAATATGAATGTTAGGCTTGTAAAAGCTCAAAGATTTTCTGCTCTGAATGATGAAATTGGCGATTAAAACATGAAGCAAAAATCTCGTTCAAGAAGTTTTCTAAAATTATTCATTGTTAACTATTTTGAGTCTAGATATAGATTATTTGAACCAGTTTGTTGTCGCCAAATCTTTTATTTAAATAACAATTCTGTGTGAATGTTTTATATATTTTTTGCTCTTATAGCTTACTTATTCGCTGTTTTGAATAAAGGAACAATTGTAAATTATTATAAGTTTTTGATGATTTTAAAAAATGACACTCTCATCTGGAGAAACATAGCTTAATGTAAAATTAAAATTTTATTTTGATAGTAAAGTGAGCAAATTTTCTATTTAGAAAGTCTCGGAGGTAAAATTTGAAATAAATATTTTTCTAAAATTATATATCTGTTTATCTGCTTCTGCGAAGCTATGCAGTTTGAAGTTTGGACATGAATTTCAAAGAATGTATATTCGAAAAATTTATTGAATTAAAATGACTAGATTTCCTTTTTGTACACAGTGAAATGTGCTTTCTACCAATTAAAAGCCAATGCGTTTCCTTCAGGTAGGCGAATGGGATACGAAGAATCATCTCGTCTATACCAGAAACTATTCCAAAGATTACTCTGAAGCAAAGGACAATCTACAAAACATAACGCTACGCGTAACTTCTAAGGAGGTAAGTAGTTTATATCATTACAACCTTGTTGGGTAAACGCTGCCTGATGGATTGTTTTCCGCATGAAAAACAATTCTATCGAAATCAGATAAAATGGACGGTGAATGAAACGAATAAACAATTTTACCAATAATCATTTAGTCATACTACTCAAATCTGAGACAAGATTTATTTTCTCACGATAGATTGATTAATATTTGAGTTTACCACTCTTTCTATCAGTATAAATGATGCATTTCTTATTTAATATTTAAAGGAATTGTAGAAGCGGATCAAGCACAGTTTTGAAACAATAATTTTTAGTTCACTTAAATGTCGAAATGAATAAACTTCTTAGAAAATGAAGTTTGGGAAGAATTTGTTTTGATCAGCTAAAATATTTTATATCAAAAAATGTGCACGAAATTCATTTTTAAGCTATTTCTTTTTTAAAAAAAAATCTGATCATTCCAAAGAAGGTAAGACATTGTAAGTGACTTTTGTATCAAATATTTGGAGTAATTGTTTTATTTGATCTCAATTATATGAGCAATCATGTTTTGTCAAATAGTTCTGTTTAAGTGAATTAAAATCTATTCTTATATCCTTTTGAAAATAATTTTAATTTTTTTTAGTACGAATGCAGAAATTAAACATGTAAATATTATCAACCTTATAAGGATAATTATTTTGTTTTTTATTAACTACATTTAAATGTATTAGTATGATTTATAATTTTTTTATTGATTTTAATTCTCCATTTAATATATTTGGTTCATAAATGCCAATTTAATTCAATTCATTTTATTGCGTTTAATCAAAAATGTTCTAATATAAATTTCGGTTATTAATCACGATACTTCTTAAAGACAATCTTTGTTATAATTATTCACATAATGATGCATATAATAATTATTTCTGTTATTATATATAATTATTCTTATAATTATATATACTTTCAAATTTCTTTTCATATCAGAAATAGCAAAATATGTGATGATTAATAATATAAAAAATAATCAATAATAATCGAAGTTAAAGATATTAAGAATAAATGAATGAACATTTAGAATGATATTCTGCAATTTGAATTCCACATCTATAACAAGCATATGTCCTGATGCATGTCTTATAAAGTGAAATCTTTCGCAATCAGAAAGTTTTTGTGCAGAAAACTAAGTTGCGGTTATGACATAGAAGAAAGCTGATTTACATTGAAAAATGAGTGAAATACATCACTTTTTTTATATGCTTGTGAAATAAAGTGGTATATCCTTTTATGTCTATTTATGAATGGTAATCAATGATGATAGGAATAATATATACGGATTAAGAAATACAAGATTAAGGCCAAGAAGAATAAGAATCAGTTCATTCTTTTCTCTATCTATCAGTGCGATATTAACCTCTTAACTGGTTTGCCCGTGCGCCTTGCGTGGATTGGTTTATCTCATTTTTACTCTTTAAAACAACAATTAAGGTAATCTTGATTGCTATAATGTTATACAAAAATTACATGGAATAAATAAATATCTCAATTGTTCTATATAAATTCTTAAATGAATCAAATTGGCAAAAACTCCAAAATTGAAGACTTCATCTAATTTCATAGCAAAGAAAATAAATCAGTGAAGGAGTTAATTTTATCACAAAAATCAATATATTTTTTTAAACAATAAAGATAATTTGAATTATTTTTCTTTCGTTCATACAATAAGTCATTCCATTTTGATATTTCCAACATAGTGGGATTCAGGCTCTGGTGCAATTTAAACAAAACTTTCAATGCACTTGAATATTTCTTTGCGGAAAAGAAACAAACTTCTTCCAAAGATTTTCTATGTAAATACTTTGTCATACATAAAGTAGTAATCGATTTTAATTTGTAAATTGCAATTTTACAGATGCTTTTAGAATGCCATAAAAATAAAAAAAAATACTATTACTGATGTCCAGATAATATCTAAATCTTACACATCTAAATATGGAAGCAACCTCTTAATAGGGTGTAGCAAATGTCAAGTGTTTCCCGATGTAATGAAGGTGTATTAACCAAACTTTGTATTCTGGGTTATTCTTGAAATGAAAAAGAGCGTTGCCGTAGGAAATGTGAAAGTTTCTATAATTGTAAATATGTAGATAATCCCCTACGAGACACAGCATCTTTTAGTATACGTTACTATCGTTAATATGATATTTTTAGTTTTCATATATGACGATTGAGAGCAGAATAAAGCTGGGTTTCTTCCTTATTGTACGTACAACCACAACCAGATGAACCCCGCTATATGAAAATATAAGTTATATTGCTTCACATCATTTAAGTCAAATGGTAGGTTTTTCGAATTGAAAATGTCTTTAAAAAGGGTTATTATAGAAGATTTCAATTTAAAATTAAAATGCTACACATCACACTTGTGTTATAACTCATTCATGCTGGTTATACCTTAACGTTCAGCTAATGTCTAAAATTTTGTGAATAAGAAATTGCCATTCATTTTTTTAGATTAATAATCCTTTCATCCATTCAGTTATATGAAAATACAAGTTTATGTTTCTTTTTATCTCATAATTTTTAATAGCTACTACTTAACTACTTCTCAAAGAATAAAAATACTCATGCATAGGTGGTTTAAAATTTTAAGTCAATTTATTGTTTAAACAGTTGTAAATTAAACTATATGTTTAACGTTTATACTCTGTTTTAGAGTTTTCCCTATACAATAATAAAGAAAGGGGACTATCTGTCTGGAAATCAGAGGTATGAAGGATTTTGTGTCGATTTAATCCATGAAATATGTAACCGCCTCCATTGTAAATACGAATATCGAATAGTAGCGGATGAAAGCTATGGCAAGAAATATGATAATGGCACATGGGATGGAATGATTGGCGAAGTTATCAATCGAGTAAGTCATTTTTTAATCAATAGTTTGAAATCACATATGTTATTTATTGAACGTGTATCTGTCAGATCATTTCTTTGCATTTGGCAGTTGTGTGACCCAATAAGTCGAGAAATTTGGTTTTCATTTCCACGACACAGGAAAATCATATCTTCCTTCTTTTGTAAAAATATTATATAAGCAAAGCGAATTCTTAATTACTCAACTAAAAAAAGGCTACAAATGACACTGAAAATTCGATTTAATATTGTTTCAGTCAATAAATGTATTGAGGAGAAAAATTAATTCCTTTACAGTCCCCCAGTTTCATATTTAGTAAATCATTTTTGACATTTTAAACAGAGAAAATTCCACCTTTTTTCGACTAAAACGGATCGAGGTATGAAGCCTGAAATGTCATTATCTTCATACTATCAATGGTCGACTCGACTAAGTTCCGCCAATGGTTCGGCAGATTATCTTCAAAGTGGCTATTGATATGGTCTAAAACAGAGATATTTAGCACTTCATTTATTAATCTGTAAGTTTTAATAGCAAAAAATAAGGAATTTTCTGTTCAAAATATTAATGTGTCAAGAATATTTTTCTAAATATGATTAATAGGATCGACAGTCAGTATAAAAATTCAGAGATCGTTTTATTTCAGTAATACTTTTTTTGGTTTAATCAATACAGAATCTATTCATTTAAAGCGTGTAGTAATAATTTAAATCCTTTTCTAGCTTCAAATATGCGCATACCTCTAATTGTGTGGAAATTAGCCATTGGGCCATGATTAGAGTGGGTACTCTGTATAAATTTTTGTTATAAGAATTATTTCATGGATTGTTTCATTCTAAATTGAAATTGAAATACCTCGTTTTAGCGAAGAATTAACTCTGAAACTAGTTCATTGTGATTGTAGAGGCATTTGAAGAAACTCTATTATTTGAATACGAATATGAGTAGCAGAGAAAAATAAATTGTTTAATATTATTTAAATTTTAGTAATAACTGTCATGGATATAGAACAATGTAAAGTATCGCAGTTTCATCATTTCACATCAGTATCTATTGATTTCTAATAATTCATATTATTTTCTCTAAAATAGTAAATTTATTAATAATATGACATATTTGTGGATAGGAGTTCCGATTTATTTTATTATGAGTTCCGATCTTACAATTTAAAATTCTGTCTCATATATTTTATAACATCCAAATTTATTAAAAAATCGTCATAAATAAATATAGGCATTCTGTTCAATTCAGAACCGCATGCTTTTTGAGTCCTTTATGTTATTACTTGATTAAAATAGCATAACTTTCATAACAAATATTTGAATTAAAATAATTGAAGTAATAATTTCCCATCGAATAAATAATATTAAACTAATAATGATAATGGCGTATGATAAATATGATAAATCGTTAATGTGTTAGAATAAGCACGTTATTTTATATTAACTTATTTATATAAATTATTAATTTTTAAATCAATATAAAACTCTTATTACAAAGTTAATTTTTTAATCAATGAATTCCTTGGAAAAGTATAACGTCCGACGGAAAATTTCCCAATTTCTATGATTTCAAATGATGGAAAACTGCTCTGATTTCAAATTTAAGCGCCACTTAAATTAATACTATTGAAAAATAAACTAAAAATTGTTTCTAAAACGTCCAATGTTTTTTAATTATTTAAAAATTATCAAAATCAGAGGATATCAGCTTGGATCAAAGTATAGCCAGTTGATTACATTAACTGGAAGAATAAATAAACTGAGGAAGTATTTCTGTAGATTATAGAAACAAATATTTTGTGGAAATTAATATTTGTACAAAGATTCTGGAAACAAATATTTGTATACATAATTGTTTTATTGTTTTGCATTTTATTATCATACCAAGAAGATTACACTTATCAGAAACTGAACACGGAAAAATATTGACACTTATCAGAAACTTAAAGATGTTGGTCACAGTAGTGCAGAAATTGCATGAAAAATGAATAGATCGGAAACTGTAGATGACCGCTTTCTCATTAATCCTGATATTTAAGACACAAAATAGCGAGCAGGAAAGTAAAAGATAATTTTTTGGGGGAAAGACAGTCAGATCCAGAGACACCTCCTTTTAGTTGAAAATGTCTTTAGAGCAAATAAAAGATCAGATCAGCTGAACAAAAAATATTATATACAATCTTAATGCTGCGTATAAATCTTAATGCTGTGAAAGTAAAAAATCTCCGCTTTCTAAACGGCGTATAAGTTTATATTTAACTTTTTGCACTCGGAAAAATAATTCGATGCATAATTGTTCACCTAATGCAAAGACTTGTTTATTGCTCCGAAAAATAAATATATATAATGGTTTCAAGTTGAATTCTCCCGTTTAATTCATTTGTACCTTCGTACTACTCTGCAGGTATTTTTAACAATCCCAATTCAATCAATAAATAAAACGTCTTGAATGGTGTGTGAGAGTCACCATCCGAGTGCAAGGCGTTAAATTTGTCTCGGAAATCATTAACAATTGGCACTAATTAAAGTGAATAAAAAATGATCATTTTTTTTTTCAAAACGCCAAGTAGGATGGCGATCTGACATGTTTTGGAGCACATTTGTAGCTGGTGATGCAACTGAAATCGTTTTTGTCGGAAACAAAATGAACTCAATGTTATGTTAGGGCGTGGGAGCAATTCGTTTGTTGCCGGTTGTTTCTCCAATTACATTAGGATGTTGAAAATTTGAACAGGATCATCTATCTGATCCTGTGTTCTAAAATTCTGCATGAAGGAGAATGACAGAAAATCTCTTCATCATTAAGTCTGATTTAATCCATTAGAAAATCTTTGGAGGCATTTTCAAAATGCTTTCAATAATGGGAAGCCTAATAGAAGCAATTGCGATCTACAAAGTGAAATAAAAATTGCTAAAACATCGTTTATCCGAATATTTTTCAATGCTCTTTGAACCAATGATTAATACAAGTAACCGAAAAAAGCCCACTGTATTTATTAAATAATAAATAATATTAACCCTATACTTTTTCCCCAATTTCAAATGTATGATAGTTTCTTAAATTCTGCAAATAAATATTGTAAAAAATGCGTGCACATGTATTTTACTATAATTTCGTGATATGAGGTATCCGTACATTTCATTAAAATATTTTACATATTTCAAGTCTTAGGTTAATTATTTTTTGACGTTATACTTTTGTCCACAGTTGCATAATTTTTATAATAAAATTAATAAATATAACAAATTAAGTTTTTAAAATTTATAATAATTGAACTAATTGTAATTTTTTTTAGTTTTAAAATATATTTTACATCACTGTAAAGAATTTAGAGATAAAAAAATATTACTTCCAAAATAATTTTTACAAATTTTTAAATTAACAAAACAGGAAGAAAAATAAATCACTTATCTGCATATAAATTTTTATGTACGTACCTTGACAATTTAGCTTATGCAAACTGAAGAAGCTCTTTAAATGAATCTACCATCATTATGTAGTTTAAAGTGATCATTAATAAATTATTTCAGAGTTTTAACAAGCAGCTTGTTGATCGACAAAACAATAAAATATCTTATGTAATATATTGTTTTTTACTGATCTGATATCTACTAACAAAAAGTTGTAGCATTGGGTTCTTTAGACATTGACAGCATTAAGATATTGAATGTTGAAGTGATATAACTTGATAACTGAATGTCTTTTAAAATCATTTATCATAAATGGAAATATACTTTATTATTTATCATAAATGGAAATATACTTTATTATTTATCATCAATGGAAATTTATTTTATTATTTAAAAGTTTTTCTTTTTGTAGGAAGTTGATCTTGCGATTGGTGATCTAACCATCACTCAAGAAAGGGAAGAATTTGTTGATTTCACCATGCCTTTTATGAATCTCGGAATAAGCATTCTTTTTAAAAAGCCCACCAAGAGCAATCCAAAATTATTTTCGTTCTTGGCGCCTTTTTCTTTTGAAGTGTGGGTTTATATGGCCACAGCCTACTTAGGAGTTAGTTTGCTACTCTTTGTACTGGCCCGATTTTCTCCATACGAATGGGTTAGCCCTCATCCATGTAATCCTAAAACAGAATACTTAGAAAACACCTTTTCTCTACTCAACAGTTTTTGGTTCACCATTGGTTCTTTGATGCAACAAGGATCCGATATAGCTCCCAGGTAAACTTTGACTTTTGATGCAATTATTTTTAACAAAACATGAATGTCAAAATTACACGCTTAAAAAATTAGAAACTTATATCCGAACAATAGGAACTGATAAGGATTTATCCTTCTTAGGTATTAAGCTCTAATTTTAATATTTTTTTACTATCCTTCAAAATATCTCCATCCTTTTGAATTCCACTAAGTTTAATCAAAAGTACTACCACATTAAATATAACAGAAATTTTATGTGGAAGTTTCAGGTAGTGTTATTCGAATAGTGATCGAGTTAATCGAATTTTCGGCTATGTAGCCACTTTGAGATTTTCATATTATGCTTAATACAGACTTACATGAATGATAACTTTACAAATAGTGCAATGCAATTATTAGATTATTCAACTGAATTTATTTTTAGAATAATGATATTTAAATATGAGTATAAGCAACATGCTGAAAATCCTTTAACATAAAAAGAATCAATGAAATCTCAAATTTTACAAATTTCGAATTTAGCGAATAGATATTTAATTTATACACATGCACATGAAGCATAATTAAAGCAAAATGTTATTGGATTCTTCAATCTGAAATATGATCAAAGAGTATGGTGACTCAAATTATATGGCTAAAGCATGCAGAATAAAGAGACTTGGTAGATATTTACTTCAAGCCTTCCATGTCTGGATTAAAGTTACTCTTAGTTCTCACCACTTCTGTCCAGTAGAGCTTTGAAAAATACATATACTATGCTGACGACAACGTTGTTATGGCAGGATAAATTTGATGAATTCCCTGAAAATTGTGCAGCTAATGTCGGTCTTCTTTTTGGCCAACCGGGAGTAGTTTCGAGCCAAACTTCGTAAATACATGTCTCCTATGAAGACATTTAGTCAGAATGAACTGAATTTTACCATAGCTATTTCTGTGCTCTTCAGATAATTCACGACAAGTGAATTGTAAATTTCCATGTACATTTGGATGCTTCGACATTTGTAAACCTTTTGAAAGTCGTAGTTCTCAATATTTTCATGTTAGAAACATTTGAATAAATTAAAAATTCTTGCGCATGTCATAACAATTTTTCCCATTCTTTCTTTAATTATGAATTAATTTCATCGCAAGTGTTTGATGCAAATTTACTGTCCAACTATCTATGGCATAAAACTGAAATGACTGTGCAATGCACACATTTTTCAAAGCTCTTCTATACCAAAGTGTTAGGATCTATGACTTCGTAACTTTAGGCACTTTTGTGGGAGGAGTTAAGTTTAATATCTGAGAATCGTCTCCATTCTACGTGTTTTGACTTGAGAATATGGCAATAGCCCCTTCAGACCTAGTGCCCGGCATACCGAACATCTTCTTTCAACAACTGTTATTTATTCAATAATGGATGAAATTACATGCTATTTTTTAGTTGATTTTTTAGCCCCCTTTCATATTATTTCGTTATATAACCCATAAACTAAATTTCAATAAAGTACATTAACCAGAACAGGCTCTGCATCGGGCCCTTTTAATTATAACCACCCTGTACTTTAATGTAAAGTCAGTTAAAAATGTAATTTGTCAATCATTTCGATAAAATATATACTTCATGTGATGTATTAAATTTGCTTTCTTTTTGAAGGGCTACTTCAACACGAACGGTTGCTGCCTTGTGGTGGTTTTTCACTCTAATCATGATTTCATCCTACACAGCAAATTTGGCTGCATTTTTGACAGCTGAACGAATGAAAAGTCCTATTGAAAGTGCAGATGACTTGGCGAAACAATCAGAAATACAGTACGGATGCGTGGAAAGAGGATCTACTCGATCATTTTTTGAGGTTTGATGGATTTTTTTTCTCCTCTAATTCTTTGCTTTCTTCGCGTACAAGAGAATTCATCTGATTAGCTATTTGGTATATGTGTATGCCAACGCTTAGTTTTGACTCAAATTTTTTCCGAATAGAAATTTCAGAAATAAATGTTTAGTGAATAATGGAATTTTGATAAGCCAGTTTTTCAATTATAATGAACAAATCTGTATCTTATAACACTGCTTCCATATAGTAATATCACTTCTACAATTACGCATTATAATAACACAGTTGCGATGTAACAGAATAAAAAATAGTGATACTCTTACCCCGATGTCCCTCCTATTCCATACGGTTTCAAAACAACTTGCAATGATTTTAGTATTCTATCTATCGGCTGAATGCAAAATAAATTGAAAAAATAGCATATTCTTTTTTACAGGGTGGCCATTAAATGACTTTCCCTGTTTGGCGGCTTCTACAGATAAAAAGAATGAACGAGGTGAAACCACATTTCATATACAGACAGTGGAAGGCATGGGAAGATAAATTCCATAGAATAAAAACAATTGGTATTAATAGTTGCCGATAGGAGAAATATTGGTGCTGCTGTCACGTACGAACGAGGACATTTGCATATCGAGATGGATTATGTAAAATTCCTAGTGCGCGCGTGACAGTAGCGCCATTCATTCCCTGTAAAAAGGAAAGAGCCAACGATCGCTTAGTAGTTCGTTCTTGTGTGCTGAATATGGGCCCTACCTTATCTCAACATGCTTACTGGTAAAACTGTTCTACACTAAACAGTGTAATGCTGTGGTTGCTCTTAAGCAAACCTGCATGTCTTGAAACAGAACATAAGATGAACATGGATACTGACATGGATACTGACTGTTTACACGTAGCAGTGGAGAACTTCAAATACGTATGCACAGGGAAGGTCAGCATATTAAAAATGTTGCACGGCATCCAGGGCATCCTTAATATTGATGAATAAAAGATTATTTTCTGTGAATTCATTCATAACTCCCACAGCTCCAGTATTTCCCCTATCGGCAACTTTTGGTACTAATTATTTTTCTACGGATTTCATTTTCCCATGCTTTCCACATTCTGTATAAGAAATGTGGTTTCATTTCATTCATTCGTTTTAGTTGCAGAACAGGGACAGTTATTTTATGGCCATCTTTTACAAATACCGCATACATAACTACAGTAACAAGCAAGGTTTATTTTTATATAAATCTATGAATAAAAGTTATTCGAACTAGAATTTATGAAAACACCAGATTGTAAATAAACCGTAACTAAGTCAATGCCACAAGTCAAATAATAATAAAAGGAGGATACAACTTAATAAGTTTTTCATTAGAATCATATCTAATATTGCGAATAATTGTTTTTAAAACGTATTGAAAGTAAATGGAGAACCACTCTGAAATACATTTACATCTGAAATATTTTCTACATATTTATCTAACATGACCCTTCGATTGTTGTGAACGTTAGTTTTAAAATTATGGTATATGCAGAAGTAAAATTAACAGTATGAAACTGATAGAGAAATCCATGTAAAACTTTAATGCAGTTAAAACCTGTTTTTATGCGGTCCTTTTTTATGCGATTTTATTTTTGTGCGATTTTTTTATGTGGTATATGAATTTCAACAGCGTTGACACCACTGTAATGTTTTCTATCAGCATAAATATACATGTACACTTCAAGACGCTATGTTCCTTAGTTTTAAACAGTTTCCCGACAATACACAGTCAATTATTTTCGCTCAACGCGCTAGCAGCGTATGCTTCTATTCCGAATTTTATTCACAATTCACGTGGTTAAGGATTTATTTTATTGCGAGATTAAAGGTAAATAAATAATTTTTTTCTATTGTCTTTATATTTTTTATGTTTTTATTTTTATATATAGTTTTTATGATTTTCATTTTATTTTTAGACATAAGTACTTCCTTAAAATAAATCATTGTAGCCAAAAAAGTTAAAAGAATTACAATTCCATTAAAAACAAAAATTCTAATATTAAATAGACTAGCAGATGATGAAGCTGTAGCTAACAAATTTCAATTAGGTGAATCCACTATAAGAGCTATACAAAAATAAATGAATCTATTAATAGTGCAACAAACGAAAGAACATCATATTCAAGAAATATTGCAATAGAAAAGACGGAAAAGGCTCTCGTGTTTTGGATTACGATGAGTAGAAGTGAATTACGTAATGTGCATTTTAAAAATTCTCCGTGTATACAATGAGAATTTAAATGTTTTTAAAATGTTTCCATGCGTAATTTAAATATTTATTTTGTTTGGATGCACTTTCTCACGTATTTCGTAAATAATTGACGTGTTTTCCAAGTGCAACATTTTTATGCGGTCCCTGTCCACAGCATAAAAAAAAAATCTGTAGTATGTCGCACAAAAGTGCTTATTATATGCAATAATTTATGAAATTTACGAATATTTCTTTGTGCGGTTCCTTTTTATGCGGTCCCTATCTACCGCATAAAAACTGGTTTTACTGCATATTACAAGACACAAATTCATACAGCTTTCATTTGTGCCGATAAATTAATCCGCACACAACACTAAAATTTACAAATCTTAAAAATTCCGTTGAACGGGTTCAACTTTTTTAATTATTAAAAAAATTTGGTTACATACACCATTTTTGGAACATTATTAAAAATTCTTCCTGTTCCATTCCATTGTGGGACAGAAGTAATGATTTTCTTCCCATGAAGTGTAACGATCCATCTTATTTTTTGTTTAGTCTTCTCAGTTGCAACCTTACAAAAGAATGTGGTCAGTAATGCAATCAGCTCAACCGAATGTATTTACTAAAGACAACCCCGAAGGCATTGAAAGAGTGAGAAAGGGAAACTATGCTTTTCTTATGGAATCGACCACCATTGAATATTACACTGAAAGAGATTGCGATTTGACTCAGATAGGAGGCTTACTCGATTCGAAAGGGTATGGGATAGCAACGCCACCTGGTAAGTACTCGTAGAGTTACTTCATTTTGGAACTT
>JAPMOR010029556.1:514802-530203 GCA_026543865.1 Argiope aurantia
TTTTTTTTTTTTTTTTGCATGGTGGCAGTTTTTTCTTCAGATTGCTGTGGTTAGAGATAAAACAAATGGTATCAAACGATAAAGGAAATTGCCGATATTAAAAAATAATATATTTGGAATAATATCTTTTTTATACCTTTGAAACAATTAAAAATCATCAATTCGTCGGATGAATATTCGCTGTTCACCTAGCTGTTTCATATAAATAGCATTTAGACCTATTTAGAATCTTAGTATTTAAATAGCGATAAGAGAATTTGGAAATTAAAAGACCATTATACCTCCAAAGAAAATATTCATAATAAATGATATTATCGAATAAAAACTATTTTATTTAATTGACATTTAAGATTTCGAACATTTAAAGTGCTTTAAAAGATAAATAACAGCATTCAAAGAGTTTAATTAGTAAGAATTTCTGACGAATTTAATTTTAGTTATCTTAACATTCCTTTTGAATGCAATACTAAAGCTATGTGCAAGTGAAGTTTGTAATAGTAATTTGTAATGAAGACGAAGGTGCCTGGGATGTCATTTCCTCTTATACACGACTCATACAGCCTCATACATTTTTTTTTTTGACGGAATTGAGTTGCGAGTTTGGGGCCCTCCGACCATGAATTTGGGGCGAGACTCCTAAGCCACTGTGGTGCAAAAAATTTTAAGGAAATGATTTTCATATTTTAATAAGCGAAAAATCTAATTACCTCAGGATAGCAAATATTTGATTCAGAAATCTGTTTAAATATATGAAATATAACAGAGTTGAGTTAGAAATGAGATTTTATTAAAACATAAACCTGTTAAAATCTGTTTTATTTTTTATTCCTTTTGTACCATCCAGTTTCTGTAAACAAACCCTCAAGTTACTTAAAAAAAATGATTTAATATTTAACTAGCGAAAGAAATTCAGTTTTTGTGCCTCAATGAAGCTTTTAACACAAGTATCAAGCTTTCCCCAACAGTTTTGGATTTTCTCAACATTGAAATTCAAAAGTCTGTGATTTTATATTACAATATTTTCTTCCATTACTCTTTATTGAATGCGTTTTTAAACACTTTTATTTAATTTGTTTCATATTAGCAAAGATTTAATTTTGTATATGATTTTCTCCCACTTCTTGATGGGCTGGAGTTTATGAAATTGTTTGTCAGACAGTATATTGGTGATGGAAATTACATTGTTTTAATATTTAAAGCGTAATTGTCAGTTTATAGATATATTAAATTAAATTTTGATTATCTGTAGAATTTATTATTTGGTAATAATTTGAGAAACACTGATTCCAAAATCCATAATATATTTTATAATTAATTATAAAGTAGCACATGGTTCTATTAAATGCAAAATGCAGAAAACTTGTCAGTCGTAGAGTCATAAGACAACCTAGAAATGCGTTTCATATTAGTATATCAATGGAAGAAAATTATTCATTAAAAATAATAGAAAAGTGAATGTTTCCAAGCTTGAAAATTTTAAGCATTAGGATACAATTGAGGGTATTTTAGCTAGATTTTCTTATTTCTTCGTGAATTTATATTTTAAATTTTATATAAATGATACTCATAAGCTCATAGTTTCATACAAAATAAATTCTAACCTTGAATGAGATTTTCATATCTTAGCTCTTTAATTCGGGTGTAATTATACAATAAGGGGCTATTTCCAAATTCACATAAGTAGATATAGAATTAAAAAAAATTCAATGCTGAAATCGATTGTTACATTCCAAGTTGTTGTGTGTGGGGATGTTTTCAATTAGATAATATACAAGGCGTATTCGGAAAGTAAGTACGGTTTCATTGTACCGCCGCTGCGTCGCATGCACACTCGTCTTCCTTGTTTACTGGCTTCCAACTGAAGCCACTTTGGTTGCTCTATGTTCTGTTTTCAGGTTACTGTACTCTTTGAAAATGTTTAAGACAATTACTGATCTCACCGACTGTGATATTCGTGCTGTAATTCGATTTTTGAACGCAAGGGATGTGAAACCGACTGAAATCTATTGTGAAGTTAAAGATGTTTATGGTGAAGACACCATAAGTGATGCAATGATGAGAAAGTGGGCTAGAATGTTTAATGAAAGTCGAACAAATGTCCTCAATGAGGCTCGGAGTGGTTGGCCTTCTGTTGTCAACGATGATCTGGTAAGGAAAGTTGATGAAAAAATCCATGAGAATAGACGTTTTACAATAGCGATGCTTTTAGACGAATTTCCGCAAATTTCATGTACTGTTTTGAACGAAATTGTGACAGACCGCTTAGGTTATCACATGGTGAGTTCACGATGGGTTGGTGGGAAGTCTCTATGAAGACGGTATGGGAAAGCAGGTAACCCGCTACAACAAGTGTTTGAACATTGGTGAAAACTTTGTAGAAAAATAGTTTAAGTATGCTCTTTCATATAAAAATAAAATTGGCTTGAAAAAAATTGCTGTTTTTTTTTTCTTTTTCAAAACAGTATTTACTTTCCGAATATGCCTCGTAGATGACTAGTGAATCCGAAAACTATGAATTAGTAACCATGGTTATCCCTGAATTGTGTAACTACGCCTGCATATTGTACACTTTTTTATGCTGAAACATAACATAAACGTTTTACAAATTAGGTTCCCCATACCGGGCTTTGATTTCCAGTGAAATTTTGAGACTTCAAGAAGAAGGCTTCCTTCATGTACTAAAAGATAAATGGTGGAAATCAGAAACCAAGTGCAAAGATGAAACTAAAAAGAAAACGTCGTCTGCCAGTGAATTAGATTTGCCAAACGTCGGTGGCGTGTTTGTAGTTCTGCTTGCCGGACTCGGAATGGCTGCTATTGTAGCTGTTTTTGAATTCATCTGGAGAACGAAAAAAATACCTCGGGATGAGCGAGTAAGTTTTATTTGTTTATTTTAGGAAGACACGCATGGCATTAAATAAACTGTCATGTGGATTCCAACTTGGCTTTAATCAAATATTACTCATTGTAGTGGATTGAGTTTATAGAATGTAAAATGAAACATTTAAAAAGATGTTTCGGATGTAGAGTGTTCTAAAATAGGTTATTTGTTATTTATTACTAAAAAGAAGACGTCGTCTGCCAGTCAATTAGATTTTCCAAACGTCTGTGGCTTGTTTGTAGTTCTGCTTGCCGGACTCGGAATGGCTGCTATTGTAGCTCTTTTTGAATTCATCTGGAGAACGAAAAACATACATCGGGATGAACGAGTAGGTTTCATTTGTTTATTTTCGGATGACACGCATGACATTGAATAAACTGTCATGTGGATTATAACTTTGCTTTAATCAAATATTACTCATTGTAGTGGATTGCGTTTATAGAATGTCAAATGAAACATTTAAAAGATGTTTCGGATGTAGAATGTTCTAAAATAGGTTATTTATTATTCGCATTACCATGAAAATCTTCTGAAATCGAAACACTTTTTTTTATGTATTGAGCTGAGAAACGAAACATGCTATCGAATACAGGCACAAAATCATTAAAATATTAGTATAATTTCGTTAATTAAGATAATATTTTAAATAGCTGTATGTTAATACAAGTCTGAAGATGAAAGCGAACAGAAAAATGATAGCATTAATACACAAGAATTATGACATATTAGATGCATTTTTTTTCTCTTTATAAATAAAAGATTTTCATTTAAAATTTACGATTGCGCTAGATGTATCAAGACATTTTCATTTTTAAAGTTTATGACGTTAAAAATGAAATACAAATTTAATCTTTATTTTCATATCTTCAAAATGTTCAGTTTATAATAGGGTGAATGTCATGAATTGTAGGCTAGTTACATTTAATTTTTGTTCTTAATACAAAAAAAATATCTAAAGCTTTTATCCTATAACTGACATTGATTACTTCTTAATATATGGAGGCACTTAGGGTAAAAAGTAGATTAAGTTATATTCTGTTATTAATTTAAATGAATATATAGATAATAAAAATTTATTAGTTAAGAATATAGTAAATTTGCTTTTATGTATAAATTATAAAAAGGCTTTACTTCAATAGAAGCTATCTATAAGAAATGTGTTGTTAGGAAAAATTGTTATTAATAGGAAAATTTTTATTAATATTGTTTAATCAATATTTTCATAACTATTAATGTAAATGAATTATTTTTTTCTTTGATGCAAAGCCTTTCTCTTAGTGATATCAAAAGGTAAGACACTTATATAAATATTTTGCTTTCATAAAAAGCTTTCTTTTACAAAGTTTAGTAGTCTTAGAATATTTTTATCTTAATGTTTGTATTTTTTTTTAATTCCTTAATTGAAAAAAAAATTCTCTTGATCATTTACAAGAAGCAGAATTAATAGAAAAATAAAAATTGAGTTAAATGCTTTATTTACATATAATCAAATATCTCTTGTGATAAGGATCCATTGTAGGTGAAATTAAAATGTAAAAATGATCCTTAACTAAAATTGAAAATAATCTATGGAATTTCAATTTTACAGAATTTATTTAACTTGACTTGTTTTACGTTATTCAGATGGAATTTTGTAATCAATTTTCCATTAATTTCAGAGTTCAAACTTTATATATTCATGCGTACATTCATTCGACAAAACACCATTTAAATATTTCCCAAACTTAAAAGTTAGTAATAACTTTAATTTAATTAATTTTTAATTTTATACACAAGGAATAATATGATTTTAGCCTTCCATAATATTAACAATAATGGATTATAAATGAAAGACTTAATGTGGAAAATAATCAAAATAAAAAAAACCCTTTTAATCCAGTAATTTAAGAGCTTTTATAAAAATATTTTTACAGTAGAATTCTTTTATAAAAGTTGAAGTTAAACAGTTAATAACTATTATATGTAAAGAGTGAAATCTTTTGTGTAAATATCTAACCTTTCTCTTAACTCTTTCCTAACTGCCTTCATTGCAGAGGATGGTACTCCTGGAAATGCTACACGAGTTGCAAGACATCTGCAAATGTCGGGGCTCCAGTCGTCCAGCCCCAAACTATTTGGACGGGGACTTCTCTCCTGGTAGCACGGACAATGGATTCGTGATGCATTCAGCGACCAGCTTCAACACTGTCTCCAGCCAGGACTTCCTGTCATGACTTCCGGTCCAGTTGACTCTTTTATCATTAGTAGAAATCATAGACGGAACCCTGACGACGTTTTTAAATTCGTGTACAATCCTCTCCCACCAGTATCAAAAACCTTCCATCATTCGCAAAATATCAACTGTCATTTTTATCATTTATATTTTTATACTTTTGTTTAGATTCGTCACTTTTTTTCCTTCTTTTTCTCATATTTTCTATTCATATGACCACTGAAAGTTAGCTGCAAACTCATTAAAGTCTGTTTCATTAATGGAGAATCATCATCTCTTCTAAATACAAAATACTAACTACCACACTTTGTGCAGGCTTCCAAACAATAGAAATTATGGAACTGAAAACTGTTTATGAAGTATGTTTTTCAGTTTTCACCTTTTTTGAAAACTTGGGACATGCAACGGTTCGTGTAGGATTTCAATCCGAAACTTTGTATAATACATGAATATAAAACTGTACTTTAGAAAATAAAATTTTGTGAATGTTTGTACTTCAGAACTCCTTTATCAAAGTCATCTCATCTCAAATACAAATAACTATATTTTATTCTACATTTCCCTCAATGACATCTGACACATACAGGAAAGTTCACACCACCTGAAAATCACCGTTTACTTAATGATATTTTTAATTAAAAGAAACACAAAAACCTAATGTAATTAGAAGATGATATCGTCCATCGCCAAGGCACACAGTAAGAAATCTAATACATAAAAAAAAATTAAAAAAAAAAACCCTTCATTTTTTTTTTCGTGTTAGCCTTTAGTGCTTTAAGCCGGATATTCAGGATCATTTCATGCAAAGACAATGTAGTAATGGCACATCAAATTAATTTTCATTATGAAAAACTGGCTGGAATCGGCTTTGTGTAGACTGAAAGCTTAGATATCTAACCCGTTTTAATTTCCTAAGAATTGATTACGTATTAACTGGAATGGGAGCTTACTGAATGTGAACTGGGAAGGCAAAGTATGGATGTGTGAATTCATCAAGGGATTGGAGTGAAACTGGAATGGAATGCTCGTGAATAATTGGTCTAAATGGATCGACGAAAAAATAAAATGGCCTGGCGTGGAACGAACGCGAATGACCAGCTTTAGATCATCACTACAATAGTAACTTTTTAAAAAAAATGTTTCAAGGAATCCTCAGTTAAAGTCTGAATGTTTAGTCTATGAATAGAAACTCTGCCTTCAACCACCATCAAGCGTTGCGAAGCGATGTTTATATAAAATTGATATAAACAAAATGAAAATATTTATCGTAAAATTGTTACCTGTTACTGAATAGAAACCTTCATTCAAATGCTGCCTCAGTCAATACAACTCTATTGAGTGTTTAAAAAAATTAAAATCATCGCTGGTTTCTATGTTTAAACAGGTGGATAACAAGGTTCTAAGACAATTATCCTGAAAATCAAGCTAAAATCTTCCAAATCAGAGCTGCTCTGTATTTTCAAAGGAAGCATTTTCCACTTCAACTGGCTTTTGTGATTATTAGCAATAAATCTCAGGGACCAACTACGAGAAGTTATGAATAAGTACTCACATAATTTTGTACAAAATGATAAAAAAAAATGCAATTCACGACGACGGAAATATTGCACATTTATTACTTTTCGGCATGATTACCATTCTATTGAGGCATTTGTCCTAGTTCTGGATCAGTTTGAAAATCCTGGTCTCATAGAACGCCGTCAGCCCATATGAGGTCGTCTGATCGATGAGAAACCTCTTCATGGGTATAAATAAACGAAAATTTGAGAATGAAAAGTCCAGGAGGGGTGGTATGGAAGGTGCTCCAAAACTTCCCAGCCGAATCCATTTAGGTTTCACCCCTTTCGAGCTAAGCTGCAAATATTTGGGAACATAGGAATTGATCTTTTTCATTGAATCCATATGTAGAATTCCTCTTTGGTGCTTTGCGTTTGTTTATTAAATAGTATGTTGCCTCTATTACACCAAAATAACTTATTGATGCAAAATATTTGCATAAGTTTGCTGCATTTGATCTCAAATTGCTGTATGTGATTTGCGATTTTTGAAAATATATGCCACTTGTAGCTTCACTTGTTACATCAAAATTCCATACATTATGCTGTGTGTGGGTTTTCGCTTTAGACTTTTTGATATAATAGCGATGATATGTAGCGATTTCGATTAGAATCAAGAGTAGGTGATATAATTAAAGATGTAACATCAAATATGTTATTTTTCCTGAAATCTATTCCGGTCAAGGTATTCGAACACGTCGATTTTCACCAAAAATGACGTAAAAAATTCTTTTATTAGATAGACCAGTCTTTGAGCTATCCAAAACAGGTTTACTTTTATCGCTAAGTTAATTAAAAGTCAAGATATTAATATTTTCGTAATGATAGGTAAACCGGAAGGGGACATATAAAATAACGAAAGTATCGATTTAAAGAGCCAAAAACATTTTAAAAATTTGTATAAACACAAATTTAGTTTCAAATATGGAACATTTTTTGCACTGCAAAATGAAAAATGCCAATGCTAGTTTTAAAGGTGTTTTGTGGAAATTTGTACCTAAAGGTGTCATCGTTGAGCTCCGAACCCTCAGATTAGGGGCATTTATGTCTGTAATACATTTTAACGAAGATTTTATCGGATTACTGAATGTTCTTAAGGTTATTGGAGTGTATAATAGTGCAAATGCAGTTAGAGCATTGGTTGAGCTCGACAAAAACAGAATATACGAATCTAGGCGGCATTCACTGCCAATCACAAAAATTGCCAGAAAAAACTGATTAAAAAAGGGCAATGATTAAATGCTGAGGAGGAAGAAGGTATAACCTATAAATGTGGTGATTTTTAAGTATGTACTCACATCATTTATTATTAAAACATGTTAATGCATACTTTAACTGCATTTTTCTCAAAATGGATTTTATTTTCTTATTTTCTGCTCACTTCAAATAACTCAAAATATAATTACTATGAAATTTGGTGGACTTTGACTTTATACTACTTTCTTGGGAATGAGCTAAAAAATTTAGACTGAGTTAATATTTTTTAAATTTACAGCCTATTGTTTAAACAATAACGTCATAAATTGACTAAAAATTTCATGACAAATTCTTCGACTGGTTCTAAAATTTTCATTTATTATTATAACCATACGATTGTAGTTCATTCCTTAGAGAAATCTATGTAGTTTATTTTGGTATAAGCGTTGTTCGGTTGAGAGTAATAGTTTTTGGTTTAGCCAATTTGAAGTTTTTAAAGAATTTGCTTAAATGTATGCTATTAAATGCCAATTTTCAAAAAGTTTTAATTTTTATTTCAAATGCTGACATCCCTTTGCTAATTTTGAATAGTCTGAAACCTAGAAATATGGTTAAAATATGTTTACACCATATGTTTACACCAAGTCCTCCGAACGTGTTCTGATACCTTTTAAAATAATTAAAGCAATTGCAATCTTTTAAAAAATTTTATGAACAGATAGACAAGACCTTCTTTCTATTTGTGTCATACTATAATCTATTTTATTTATCAGTCACAATTTTCGTTCATAGAGTTATGAGAAATTCGTCATAGCTTACTTAATATTAAGCACTGCATCATGCAAAGTATTATTAGTGCTAATTGCAGTCTACAGGAAAGCTACAATTAACATTTATAACACTCAATAATTGGATAATTTTAACTGAAATTCCGTAGTACACAGGGGAAATAGTTATAAAGAACTAAACTTGACATCACTATAAAATATAATATAATGTTTTGTTTTTGCTTTGATAAATGATACATTTATTTTATTATTAATTTTACTATTTAATGAATGACAAGCAGTATGACACTATAACGTTATATAAATATAATGTTGAAATCATTTTATAAAATTTAGTTTATCGAAATATGTATTGAAAATCATTCAAAGGGGAACTACTTTCTCAAAAATACATTGATGTTTTAAAAAATTAATTTTTTTAAATAAATATATATATTTTTTGTGTCATTATATATTTTGACATTATTTTTCAGATTTCAGATACATTTGAAAAGGTGTAAAAATTCCATCAAATATACATCCAATTTCCACATCAATTTCATAGTTAATTGTACACATACATCAATTTTATAATTAATTATACACATACATATAATTATTTTTATAACTTGTATAATAGTATCTATAACTTGTATAAACAACCATAAATATTTATCTTATGAACATTTTCATTTAATTTCAATAATTTTCGAAATCTATTTATTCTTGATATATGTAAGAAAGAGCGAAACATGCATACTTGTCAGTCGAACAATTTTATGTCGTACAAGAAACAAAACAAAACAAAAATAATAATAAATTTAAAAAAATAAGGAATTGTTAAAAGTTATGTTTAAATCCACTTTAAAAAATTGATTATAAGAGTCAGAGAAAAATTGTATGATAATAAAATTGATATCACTATAAAGTCCCTTTTTAATTTTAAAGTGGTGTAAAAATAATATTTATACGATGATTTGTTCAGAAGTCATGTCAGTAAAGGCCTCGAACATTTTCACGCCCATTTCATCCCTCTTAGAAGGGCATAGAAACCTTTTAATATCTCACTTAATCCTTCTTGGTGCTAAGAAATACCTGAACTAAATTTCTTTAGAATCTGTCAAAGATAATAATATAAATTGTATAAAATAAACAAAAGAACATTCAATATACAAGGTGATCCATAAAGTCCTTTAAGCCTTTTAAATTCAATATGACGTCTTGCATAGCCAGGGAAGTAACTTGTACCTGTAGTAAAGTGATTATGCTAAATTTATTCAGACACTAGAAGCAAAATAACGAAGTTACACACACACACTCACACACACACACACAAAAAAAAAAAAAAGATTGGCCAAAAAATTCAGTTAGAAAAATTAATAAATTATAAATTATATGCCATTCAAAAACACAGAAGAAAGGTTCATGGAACTATCTGTAAAATTTACGGCGATATCTGAGATTAAAATTATGAACTTGAAATTCCGTGACATGAAAAAGGGTTCGTCGTAAAATTAAAAAATGTCACAAGCCCCACCCCGATTGGGATTTCCAGAGTCTTTAAAAATTATTTTTGTTTACTTTCTTCATTACTTAAATTCCACTTCGCCGTTTTTCAATTTTAGACAAACCCTTTTTTCAAATCCAGCAATGTTCTTAATTTTAATCTCAAATATTTTCGCCAGTTCTATAGATAACTCCATGAAACATTTTCCTGCACTTTTATTATTTAATTCCTGCACTTTATTATTTTATTTATTTTTTATTATTACATACATTTTTCATCATGTACTTTTATAGATTTATAGTACTTTTTTGTTAACCATGCTGATATAAAATACATATTAATAATATTCCTAATGCCATATTTTGAATGATAATGGCTTTTGGAAGGATTTAACACTTATTATTCTCCCATTATTTGCAGTATTTATCGAAATTTTTCAGCTTCTAAAGAAATACAAAAAATCCTTTTAAAATTATGTCAAATAGTCGAACAATCAAATCTAATAAAACCAGATGATGATTTCCTTTGCACGTTCGCTGCAATAATTCATGTCTGCGATTTTTAGAACTATCTAATAAGACGTTTACTTCTTTTTTTCATCATTTAATTATTGAACGGAAAAGCACATCTAATTGGACAGCGTATGTGAATCACAGGCGATTCACATGGCGAATAGCGAGCTGAAACAAGAATATATAAGTTAAATATAGGCATTTTCTACTCTCATCAATTTCTACACAGAATAAAAAAACTTTTATTGTCAACCAAATATGGGTGATACGGCAGTCAACGTGTTAACTCATTTGCATATAATGATATGTCTGACTCGTGCATAGAATCACAGAATTTTTAAAATTCGTAATTAATAATAGAAATTACCTGGACTCGCATAAGAACAACCTCCTAATTAGAACATGTTCTTTATGTTCTTATTTGAAGTGGAAAGTGAAAATTTAAGAACTTTTAACTTAAATGATCCTACTTTTATATTTACTTGTTACTTTGAAAATAAAAGTTTGAACTAATGGCCTAATCAATAACATTCTGCAAGCCTTCATTCCTGTGAGGGATGGATAAACAAATAAATAAAAAAGCAAATACCTTGGCAGATTTCGGGTTAGGATAGCTAGTTATATTAACGTCCCGCTTTTAAAGCAACACTAGGGCTATCTTGGGGCGGGCCTCGTATTTTTGAGCATCGGTTAAATGACGAGGACGGCACTTGGACTGGCGCGCTCTCTCTCTAAGTTTCCGTGCTACACCAGCGGCAGGGCCCTTGGCTCGGGCTGATTTGGCGTGCACCAGACCCGCTTACACGACGGCCCTTCGGTGGAATCGGATTGCGAACCTGAAGCTCTTTGAATCCGAAGCAGAGACCTTACCACTAGGCCACCGGGGTTCCTAACCGTTTTCGGAGTCTTGGAATTATGTGTTTTCATTTCATTTACGATAACCGTGCACTAGCTCCTACTTAAAGTAAAATCAAATAACTTTTAAATTTTTGACCATTATTTTAGCAATATTGCTTGTTCATTAACTTCTATAAGTTTTTTAGTATGTTTCTTTTTAATTCTGAAAATATATAGGGTTGTATAATTTAAAAGATACCAGTTCATTTAATTAATAATATTTAGGCTGTGTTTCTGTTATTTTTTCTACAATTTTGTTAAAATTACTTTAAATTTCAGTTTTGAAACTTTTTTATACGCGAGATACAGAAATCAGCTCTCTTCACAGTGATCAGTAATTAAATGTTTTACTTCAATTTATCAAAATTAGCTGCTTGAAACTGCTTATATAAAGATCAAATTAAAATCAATAAAATATACAAGGTGGTCAAAATTAAAACCCCCTCTACTCTGAGCTCTCTATACAGCGAACTACTCAGTGCAAAATCTCCAAAATTGTTGAACGTACTATTCAAGACATGGGAAGCATAGGAACATCAAGCATGGATTCTTTTACTTCTAATGCTTCAGGTTTTATTTGATAAACATAGGCTGGACACTAAGTTTGATTTACAACACAAAAGCTTTTGGAATTCAATTCATAATTAGAAAGCCGGAAATGATCTGGATTAATCCTTTCACAAATGCATTAGCTGCTAGATTGCACAAATTATTATTTCCCCTTGTATTTCACTTCCTTACTTCAACTGGAAGGGCTATTTTTTGGGTCAGCGTAGTATTTTTCTAGAAATCCATTAACTTACAACTCTTGAAAACAATAGAAAAGCTGTTAAAAATATTTAATTTATTTGAATAAACTTTATACTGTAGAACAAATTCAAAAGTCATTTGTTCAATCGCTTATTATGATGAATATATCATAAGCGCCTGAATAGAATAATTAACTTGCTTGTAAACTTGATCTAAAATCACTTTCAGTCAAAGTCTTTTTATTTGAAAGAAATCACGATTATCAATATAGTATACAAAGCATATTTTACAAAATCTATTGTTTTCTCAACAAAACTGGCATTATAGTCCTTGAACCTTTGGCAACTCAAACTCGCATCTAATTTTGCTTGTTATTTTAACATTTCCGACATCAAAATCAATTGCCTTTCGAGCACTGTTTGAATTCCTTTGAGGATATATTAAGCAACAAATTATTTGGTATTAAAGAATCTCAGTATAAAATTCTTTTAACGTTTAAAGTATTTTTTTTCCATACATATTAAGAACACTTGGTGCTCACTTATTCAGAATAGCCTTTGTCCTCATTCCCTGATGTCGGGAATTCTTTCTACAGACTACCAAAATCACTTGAACTGCTTTGAATGGCTTCAGCTGACTTTGAGTGGATTCTTGAATTTCTCCTCAAAACTGAATCTTCAAAAATGATAAACTACTGATTAGTTTTTGACAATGAAGCATAGTGGAAATGAAATGGAACATAAGCTATGAGTATAATGAAATGTTAATCCTATAAGAGTTATCAGCACTTCATAGATAAGGAAATCAATTGTTCAAATGAAAGAACTGGAGATCCTTAAAAAATAACTCTCCCTATTAAATTAGCCCCATGTCGTGGTTCGTGAGAAATGATGGTATATTTAAGTAACAATATGTACACTACAGAAAGCTATCTGGAATATTTTTTTAAATGTTACAGTAGCATAAATGAAGCTCAAAAAGAAATAGTTCCAACCCAAGAAAATTAAAGAAGTCCTTGGATACTAATGATTGATGAGTAGTTCTTCGTCTTTGGATTTTCTGTGTGAATGTCATCCATTAATCATATTTCTTATTTTTAATTCGCTGGTAATTGGTATTAAACTAAGAAATGTAGCTGGATCATTCCAATTGGATTTTGTACATCGCCAAAGATAAATGAAAATATTTTATACTAGCCGCCTTTGGCGTCCAGCCGGTTCGCCAGTATTACCGCTCGCTACAATTTTCAGTTAAATATTTTAAGTAACTGGTCTCTTAAAGGATTCTCAAGCAAAATATTTTTAATCTTCAAATTTTGATAGCCATACCAAACTTATACTGTTTAGATCGTTTTGTTCAATTTACTATATATATTTTGCTAATTTGTTGTCATTTCCGGCAAAACTTCAACTTTAATTTAAAATGTAAATGATGAAATTGCAATTAATATTAAGATATTTTTTAATAAAACCAAGCGTTTTATTTTATTTATCATCTTTATTGTTATTTATTAATTATTATTATTATTGAATGTGAGTATTGCAAACAGAATCGTTCGGTATTTAAGTCTTATGTTAACTACAAAATATTTTTCATAATTTATGTAATATCTCAAAGAATAATTCAACAAATATTTCTGAGATTCAGCATAAAATTCAGTTTTTAATTTTGATTTCAAAAGCATTGAAATGAAATCAATAATAATATTTTGTTCCGGCCTATAAATATATTTCAAAAATTATGAAGTCTAAATTTAATGCATTAAGGTATCATATTCTGAGAAATATTCTGGACACACAAAATTTTAAATAAATGAATGAATGTTTCTATTTTCCACGATCAACTAAGACTTATTTATGAAGTTTTGAAAGTTAAAAATTTAGAAAAACTCAACACTTTCATAATCTTAGGCCAATTAATCTTGAGAAACCTGCGCGCTGATTGGCGTATTTTCTTTGAAGCGATCGATGGAAGATCTAAAATTATCCTTTTTTTATTGAATAGTGATATTCAAATTTTCATAAATCAGTCAGTCTAAGTGATTGGAAATTAACTCTTAAAAGTCAGTGATTTAGTTTATTGGAAATTAACTCTATGACCACCATAAAATCTGTGCTTTCTCTTGTGGTGTATGCATTCTCCTTAATATCCGCTCGAATAAAACATCACATACAAAAGTACTACATGGAACAAACACATCAAAAGTAAACATAACATATCAATAGTTGCCAAAAGCAAAAAAGAGAAAAATGAAATTAATAAGCAGACGATATTTAGAAAAGTACAGATATTTAGACTGGAAAATGAAATTATCTGAAATTAACCACACGCGCAGACGATATTTACAAAAGTAAAAATATTAAAACCTGAAAAGGAAAATATATGAGTTATCCCATCAATAAATGCCATGAGTTTGTTTATATCTTCATTATTTTATGAGTCATTAAACATCAAAATGGGCCCGGGACTAAATAAACGCCCTGTATAGAGAGTGTAAAAGATCATAAAATAATTTTTCTTGAATTTATTTTTTAGAAAAAATAATATTTCATATTTGTTTCATTTCCTACAAATACGTGCCGAAAATTATATTTTTGAAGATTTCATTTCCAAAAAGATTTAATTTATTTTTAATTGGGGCTTAAATCAATGTGATGGCAACACTTTGAAAAAAGCTAATTTTTTCCCATGAATGCAAAACGTGCTTAATCTTAATTTTTATTTTTTACGAAAAAAATTATTGAAAAACATAGTTAAAATATTTATTTAAAAATTCATTAAAAATAGAAATTCAATTTTAAGATTAAAACATTAGTATCATTTAAAAGAAATTTTAAATAAATTTTTGATCTTTATTTTCATGTAAAAATCTTTTTTGTGCGGTAATATTTTCGGAAGTTATAGCAGAAACACGTCAAAATTTCGCTTAATATTTAAATAAATAAAATTCTAATTAAAAATTCGAAAAAATTAACCACCAGGTGCACATTCCCGGCCTCCAAGATATACACGTGCCAAATTTAGTAGCTGTAGGTTGAATGATCTGGCCTGTAGAGCGCCAACACACACACACACACACACACACACACACACACACACACACACACACACACACACACACA
>JAPMOR010029556.1:530213-541515 GCA_026543865.1 Argiope aurantia
ACACACACACACACACACACACACACACACACACACACACACACACATTGAGCTTTATTATAAGTATAGATTGATTTAAAATAGCTACCAATAGTCCCAGTAATGAGTGCTCTCACATAAAATTATTATTATGCACTAAAATTATGATATGTTTTGTAATTCTCATTAAAACTGCGCAATAAGAAATCATTTTGTGTTTGTCACAGATCTACTTATTATATATTTTTTCAAATTGTTTATTGATATTTTGTAGTATGTTTCACATCGATTTCAAATGTTTTGAACGCAAAATAAATATATTCAGCTTATATTTTAAAAGTGTTTTGAACCTATTTGCGACAGGTCTATGAACCCAAAATAAAAGAAGTTGTATGGTAGTACCTGTTGAATATCAATGGTAGAAGAATAAATTGCTGTTTACTTCTATTTTATACACACCAAAAAGCTAATTATATCAAATTATAGAATATAAAATTCCTTACATTTTCAAGTTTTTATTTTTCATCAAGTTTTAATATTTTTTCAAATATGGGTTCTAAACTACTTTTTCGTTTTCAGTCATTTACGACCCTCTAGATCATCAAATCCACAAGTTACCAGCATGAAAAAAGCTTTCAAGAATGCGCTTTCACTTAAAAAAATCATAGTTTAAGCAACATTTGTTATTTTTTACAGTGTCCGCCTCTCTATTTTTTTGCGATTTTTACCAATCGTTTGGGACCTCATGCTGTATGGTGATTCTTTATCCTCTTGATGCGTACTATCACCTCTCTGCATTTGTCGGTCGAATTCGACAAAACCCTGTATATATATATGCACGTACGAAGTTTCTGAATTTGGTCCCACACCTAGATTGGAACGAAATCGTAACTTTTATTCTATTAAATATTTGTACTGTAAAACAGACAACTTATGTTAGAACTATATAAATGTGATTTATGAAATTATTTTTTTAGAAAAGCTTTGTTTGGATTGAATAAATGAACAAGTGCTTACATTTAGATATCAATTGAATGCTTTTAAAAGGCTAATAGTTTTTACACAGTTTTAACAATAAAACGATAGAAACGGCCATTTTGATCCCACATTAATTTTATATGTTGATATTTTCCTTGCTCATTCTACGATTTTTTATCCGTTCAGTGATTTTTTCCTAACCATTCATAAGAATGTGTAGAACAAAAATTATTTGATTTTGTTCATCATTATTGCCACTATAAATGCATATACATAGAAAAATGCACCCTGATCATTTTGGCCAATGACAAAAATAGCTCAGGCTATGAAGAGTTTTCTTTTCTATTTTAAATTTATATGCACACTCTGAGTCTTTCATTTCACGGGTAATTGAATATGATTTTATTGGAAAGTATATAAATAAATAGAAATAGTGGTAAAACACACCTGTTGGTCCTTTATAACACTTTTTGTGTTTGAAAGCATCTGCTTTATTGGAATGACTACTTATCATTTCTTTTAATGACTGTTATTTTGATTCACTTATTTCTTCAGTTATTCGATACATTTTTTTCTCTCTAGATGTCACAAAGAACCTTTGTGAAAATAAATCTATTGGGAAAAAGTTTTCACAGTGTTGCGGAATTTATGTGAAATTGATTCTAGTGTAGATATGAAATCTTATTAATATCAAGGGGAATATATTCCTGACGATAACTGTGAGTGAGCTTCAGCCCACGAATACTGATTTCATATAAAAATTGCAAAACAATATCTTCTCTGAACACAAAAATGAAGAAGATTTATTGATAAACTTCGATATTCTGCATATAAGTTCTTTACGAGAAACAGATAAAGATGAAGGGGGTTTAAAAGCGAAGTAGAGTAATGGAAAAAATCGATACATTCGATAAAATCGATAAAAAATCAAGACGATCCAAATAAGAGAAATTAAAATGTAGTAATGAGATCCGAATTAGTGCATAGAAGACTTAGACGGTTTTATTCCTGTAGTTATTTTTAAAAAGAATCTGTTGTGTATGATTTGGAGTCTAAACTTTATTCTTTAAATAATGACTTGTAACTTATGTAAGGAAATGATGGGATGTTTGCGGTATGATTTAAAGTCTACAGAATTCCAAAGCGTTTGAAAGATCAGTTTATTCTAGTAAAATACAGGGTGATCAAGAAATAACAGGAGGTGTTTGGAGCCCTGTAGTGTATTATGTACTGAACGAAATATAACCAAATATGGCCAACATACACATTAAAGTATGCGGTTTATGTTTATCAAAAAAAAGTACCAAAAAAAAAACGCCGATAGGGGAAATCCTGGCCCTGCGATCGAAAACTTTATTATGTATTTTGCATATACGGGCACTTTGTGACTCGATATCGAGGATAAAAGGAAGGATTGTGGGAATTCAAGTCATTCTGCAAGAATTCACCGATCGATGACGTTGTCACTACGCGAACGTGCCTTATTAGTCAAACTGTTTTATCAGGGGGAAGAAAATGCCAGTGCTGCTCTTCGTGAATACCGGCTGTTAAAACAGTTACGTAGAGGACCGATGACCATAACTAACTTATGAAGAATATTGAAAGATTTGAAACAACAGGAATTCTTGGTGTGCAACCAGGCCGAAGACGTAAAGGTATCAAGCAGGAACAAGTTGAAGAAGTTGCAACTGCCGTTATGGATCAGGCAGTAACTAATAAGCAGGTTACCAGCAGTGCACGTTCAGTATCACGAAAAATAGATATCCCGTTCTCAACGATGTAGAAGATATTGCGTACGATCCTGAAATTTTATCCGTATAAGATAACGGCAATTAATTGATGACACTGATCTGAATCTTGGCAATTTCTGGTTGTGAGGCGGTTTTGGTTCATTTGAAAGGCGTTGTGTATCAAGGACATGTTCCCGACATTCCAAATTTAAAAGATCAAATAACGTTACATGTCAGAGAGTTACATATGCTGCGTTACATATGCTGTTACATGCATTACATATGCTTGCGAGCCACCATCCAAAACCTCGTGTACCGCATGCAGTTATTGGAACATCAAGTTGGTGGTCACCTTCAGCAAATTTGTAAGTTTTTTTGGTACTAATTTTTTTTTCTTGATAAATCAAAACCGCATACTTTAATGTGTATGGTAGCCAAATTTTGTTATATTTCGTTCAGTACATAACACGCTACAGAGCTCCGAACACCTCCTGTTATTTCTTGATCACCCTGCAGATACTGAATATGTTTAATTAAAAATATTTGTTTTGTTATAACGCTGGTCAAAACATAACGATAGAAACAACTATTCCAAGGAAAGATACTTAATCTTTTTATGTTCTATAGACCGCAAAAACTGGTTACATTTAGAATAACAACTTATTTGGGGTCAAAATATTTGTTGAATGTCCTTCCATGTTTAGGGCAAATGTATCCATTAGGTCAACAGTTTGGATTCCTTACAAGAGGCAAAATATTTTCAAGTATTTGGGTACTTTGTGTGACGAATCTTTCTAATTGAAAGTATATGGTTCATTGTAATAGAAAGGAAATAAACGCTTGTCCCATTTTTTGGGACACCTTGTGTGTCAGGGATTTCCTGCAGCCCTCTTCTCTGAGACCAAGACGGGTTTAGCTTCGTTATATAATGAATTGCAATCCAAAAATAATTCTATGACTTCTAGAATCTATGACTTCTGCAATCCAAAAATATTCTAGAATTTAAAAAAGACAAATACGCAGATGTTCTCTTTCATTAGTATAATCTATATTTAACTATAGATACAAAAGGGAAAACTGGTTTGGACTTATTAATGGATTTTATAAAAAATAAAGTTGATAGTGAATTTCGGGTTAAAATAATAAGAATAAATTTTTTTTCTCGACTGTTTTATTTTATGATGGTTATCTTCAAACTTTAATTGTAAGATTGTATAATGGTATGAAAGAAATGTTTTTACGCTTAATGCATAGCATAAGTTGTATAAGATCTTATATAACCTTTGATATGAGCATATAAATATTGAAACTGATGAAGTGTCATATAAAAATCATGTTATTGAATTGAGTGATATTGATTATAAGTGTACATTTGAAGTACATGGTCAAAAAAACATTTATTCTGAAACTAAGCGATTACCTTCCGATCCTCGATTAAAATAATGTAAAATGCGCGGCCTTAATCCTACAAATTTGGATAATCATCTTTAAAATTTGATAAGGAAATTAAGTTGTTAATCGGTGATGATGTAACTGGTAAACTGTTCGTGGGAAAGATTAAACAACTTAATATACACACGGGTTTTGGGTGGGCGGTTTTGAGAAACTTTTTGGAGATGAACCAAGCATTGGAGGTAAATATCGCCTCATTATGTTTTCGCTATTCATTCAAACTCAATGCATCAGAGACTTTAGAAACAGGATGTATTGGGAACTACAGATGCTACATATCGCCAAACTGAAATGAAACAGGAGGCGGAAACTATGAAATGTTTTAATGAAACTCTTTGCGTAAATGCTGAAGGCAGATGCGAAGTCGCATTACACTGGCTATGAGATGACTTTCATTTCTTCTGAAAATAGAAAATGAATTGGGGAAAAGAACGGTTGCTGAAGAAAAGAAAAGATCCAAAACTAAAAGGTAATGAGCTTTTCTAACTCGTGCGTTAGAAAAACCCATTATTAAAAGATTAGTTTCTAAAGTCCTAAAGATGAGTTCCATTACTGTTAGAATAGTATAAAAAGATTAGGTGTTTCAACACCCATTACATTGATTTTGGAAGAAAAAGGGAACTTAAAGTTTCAATGGGATGACGCTCTTCCAGATGACATAATGAGGAAATATAAATCATTGTATTAACAGTTACATTTAATATCGGATATGAGGTTCCCAAGACATTTTAACGGCTCACCGACACCTGAGACGTTGAGTGTGCACGTGTTCTATACTTTAAGTTGAAAGGTCTACGCTACTTGTGCTTATTTAAGAATCAATTAGGTGATCAAAATGCTAATCCATTGAGTGCCTGCTCGAAATAGAGTAAAAACTATGACGATATCTCATTTAAAACTCATCTTTTAATTGGGACTGTCATGAAAGATCTTCTGTTTTGATAGACATTGTTGGATAGACAGCAGAAGAAAATATCAAAACTGGGAGAATTTCATTCAAAATCGGGATCCTCATCAGAATCCATTGGACCATTTCTCGACCCTGCTTGTACTTACGCTGATATTGTTACACCAACACTTTCCATTTCCATCTCCATATTACTGTAAAAAAAAAAAAAAAAAAAAAAAAAAATTACTTCTTATATGTATTTTACCTACCCTTAAAGTCTGGAGGGACACTCTGCATAATTATATTTCCTTTCAAGTTTCTATCAATATAAGAAGCAGTAAAATAGTGGTGAATAATAGCTTGAAAAATTGCTAAAATAGCGTAAATTAAAAATATGAACGATGTTCTGCTTTTTGCCTTCAAAGTTTGTAACACGCATGCACCCTGTATACGAGTCTTTATATAATGAAATCTTTCGCACTCCAAAAACATTGATTTGTATAAAACACTACGTTGCCAGCAAAACATCGAAGAATACATATTGACATTGATCAAAGAATGAAATGTTTTTTGGTCGAAAAATAAAGAGTTGCCTCGTTTCATGTCTATTGATGAGCAGTGATGATAGGAAAAATAAAAATGCTGGAAGAAAGGCAAAAAGAATAAAAATAAGTTTTTTTCTCTCTCAAACGGTAAAAAATAATTTTAATACTAAAATTAATATTATTTTTAAACAATAAAAATCTATTTAATTTTATTTCTTTTGTTCAAACAGCAAAACTTTGGTGATTAGTCTCGAGCGCAACGTAAACAAAATTTTTAATACTTTTCAATATTTCCTTCAGAAAATGAATCATAATTCTCCCAAAAATGTTCCCTTTGAATATTTTGTGATGAAAGAAGTAGTAATCCATTTTAACTCGTAGATTGTGACTTTACTGATCATTTTAAAATGTCACAAAAAAATATTATTATCTGTGTTCAGTGAAATTTTTAAATCTTACTCAACTAAATATTGAAATGACCCCTTAACAGAAAATTTCAAATATTTCTCGATGTCATCGTGATATATTAACAAAAATTGTACTCCAGGTAATGTTTTCATGGGAAATCTATCATGACATCAAAATGGGGGGGGGGCGGTTGCAGTAGGAATTTTCAAAGTTTGTGCACTTTTGTACAAGTGAAAAATCCTCTGAGAAAATTTTAGGACAGCGTCTTTTAATATTTGTTACTACTTTTTAAATGGTATTTCTATTTTTCACATAAGATAATACCATAGGATTTAACCGCGACTGTATATAATGAAATGTCTTAATATTAATTGACAAGTCTCCTTTATTCTGTTTCCTGGAGTTTCTTGTACGGAATTAACAATAAGGTGATTAGAGAGAACTTATTTATTCTAGATATATCGCACAAATAAGTGAATTAAGAATGAACATCCACATCCACTTTCAATTTTTAAATAAGGAATGTAGTCACTTTTACACGGAATACCCAATTGAAAATTTTTAATATTTTAGGAGATATTCTCCTAAATACTTCATGTAGATTTAATAAATATCGCATGACGAATCTAATTCAGAAACAAAAATTTTCCTAAAATCCCTCACAGAGAGAAAAAAGAAAAAAATTAATATTCTTAAGCAATAAAATCATTTATCAACTTTTTAAAGCTTAAAAGTAAAGCATGATCCTTTCATTATAAACTCGTCTATGATATAATGATCTCTCTAAGCTGATAGAAAACAAAAGAAGATTTATATTTAAATAAGTTTTAAGGATTTGATGAAATAATGAAATAGGTTTGGTTCAAATGTCAGCTATAGAAACTACTGTTGAAAATAACATTTTAATATATTGAAAAGAATTGTTAAAATTATAGAAATATTGCGAAGGATTAAAATTAGATAACTGATCAAATAATTTTTAGAATGAATTTTAGAAGATGATGAAAATATTATTTTAGTGCGATAATATTTGTAGACGTTATTAGCAGAAAACATTGCATTTTAATTCAGTTTCTAATTAAAGTTTCAAAAAAATAATTTTCCAAGTACACAATCTCATTTTTTAATCTTTTAAATATATTTGGGCCAAATTTGGTATTTTCTTTTAATCAAACGTTTTATAGCGTTATGAGCTAACGGACTGAAAAACCTCAAATCCCTGCCTTCAGTTTTGATAATAAAGATAGTTGCACTGTGGGATATTAAATATGGATTCAATTAAGGATAATATGGATGGAAATTTTATGAGATCATTTCAAAATATTTTTGAGAAATGTTGCCTACTTTTCTCGGAAAATTTGATAGATAAATTAACCGCTTAAAAAAAGATTTAAATAAGAAATTCAATAAGTTGCTTCTGTGAGAATTTTGATATATTAGAAAAGCGAAGTAAAAGTTAAATTCTGCATTTTACTTTATTATTTCATGTACTTTATTCTTTCAAAATTCTGTTAGCATTGCAGATTTCGTAGTTTCTAAATTTTCACTCATTATTTGTAAATTTTGTATTATATGTTTTGATATTGTTTAAAGTTATAAAATATGACGAATATGAAAGCTATCTGCTGATTTGCTCTGTCTATGCCGGCTTTCGCCCAACTATTTGTAATCTACTCGGAGATCCGCTTTGGAATGATTGGACTTCTCTACCTGGGATATTAGAAAAGTGTACAATAGACGTGCCTTCCATTGATTTCATACTTGAAAAATTAAAATAAAATGAAAAAAAAAATTACTGAATTTACTGTTGAAATTCCCAAATACGAATAATCGTGAATAAATAATATTTATTTACTTTTTAATCTAAAGAAACACTAAATAATATTAACATAGAATGAATTTCCCTTAGATTTGATCAACCAAGTATAAATATTTCTTTCTTTGATTTTCTCTACTCTTTGAGAGTAGGAATGGCACTTAAAAAAAAATCGTTGCCGCAAATCTCAGGAGAAGCCAATATCCAATCAGTAAGAACAATTTAATAGTCTCCCTGTGTATTGAACTTAGAGGCTATAATAATTTATCTTCTTTAATAATCTGAGAAACTTTGAAACACTCTCTAGAACTGATCGATGTAGAGGGTGTCCTAGAAAACGCGAAAAAGAGTTTATTTCCCTAAATATAGAATCCAGACATACAGTCTGTCAAAAAAGTATTGGTAAACACTACAAGTTCACAGATTTTTATCATAATATTTTACTTGTTGCTGTTGTTTATAATGGCACTTGCCAGGGACAAGCTCGTTGACGAAGTCAGCGAATTTAAGCCAAGGAAGCGTCTCTTGTTTTAGTAGCGCCTACCAGGGCCAAGAGTACGTCTTAGCTACTCACGCATCACATTCGCTTGCACAAACCCTTTTTACAGGGGGGCACATTCACACATCTCACAGATAGAACAGATGAAGAGCAACCATGCCGGAACCGGGACTCGAACCCAGGACGCCCAGATCACGGGGAAGACATAATACCCCTATGCCAGGACGTCGGCATATATTACTTAAATATACAAATGGAACCAAAATTAAGAATTAAATATTATTTTGAGGTATACAGATTATAATTCAAACAAAACTCTCATATTAATGCAATTATTGTTATAAGTGAAAAAAGAAGAAATCAAGTAAAAACACGGGCTCAAAAAAGTATATGGACACTTTCCAATAAATTATGAAAAACAAAATTAATATCTTGTTGGGCCGCCTTTGCTTTTTATGACCTCTCGTAGTCTATTTGGCATCGATTCGACCAATTTTTTGCAAAATGATACTTTGATTTTGGCCCACTCTTCAAACAAATGTTTTCTTAAATCTTGGTTATTAGAAATTTGACGTTCACCTAGTTTCTGCTGCAAATAATTTCACACATTCTCCATGGGATTAAGGTCTGGACTTTGTGCAGAAGTCTTAATAACTCTAAGAAGTGATAGAGGACCCATAACAGCAAATATCAGAAATATGTTTCGAGGCATTATCTTGGTGTCTTGAGATTCCCAGATTGCTCGAACTTTGCTTTAATCCTTAACGGGGGAGGGGTGAAATTTTAGGACTTAACTGGGGAGGTGCGATCTATGAGACCGCATTTCAATTACACTCAAATTAAATTTTGTAATGAATGTATTAGTATGAAAAACTGCCAAAAAATTTTGCAGATATTTTTCTTGATATATAGATATGTTTTATAAATTTTTCAAAATATATCATTGAAAAAAGTAAATGCGTTGGAACATAAATTTTCTTCTCAAATTACATGTTACAATAAATAATATTCTTGAAAAAACATATTACTTTTTACTTTTTAAATCATATTTATTTTTACAGTATATACATGTATATAGAAGACAATATAATGTAAAATTCAACAATTATATGAAAAAAAATATTGACAATGGGTAAAATTTGCCCTTTTTTTATCGGCTTGTGTGACTTTCATAGCACTAGAACTATTATAAAAATCAACCTATAAATTCTGTATATGTATCTCCTGGTATATTAATATATTTTATAAATTTTTGAAAATACATTATCACTAGAAATATTAATTATGTTTGAACATACATATCAGAATCAGTTGAATGCGAACTTTCATCGAAAAACTGTCTGGAGCACTGCTTCATAATAGGATCAGTAAATTGGATGATATTTCAGAGCCCAAATTTTAGCGCCATTTATTTAGCGCCAGAAATAACCGATTTATTTTTAAAAACATCCTCTGAAATCAGTTGAAAAAGTGCACATGTATTGAAGATCACAAAACAGAAAGCTACAGTGTCAATCCATTCAATTGAGTTAACAATAGAAAAGGGGTGACCGAAAATCCATCGCTAGCGGTCTCACCAACCGCACGTCCCCAGTTAAGGGTTAAATTCCGCTAGTGAATGCCAAAATAGATATATTTATTCATTTTTCCATCAATAAAATGTAAGTTCCCGACACCGTGCTTACAATACTATATTTTGGTCAAACTATATTTTGGCTATATTTATATACTAACTATATTTATACAAACTATATTTTGGCATGCATTGCCGTATTTGGTTTACGCCAATCTTTTTCTTTGCCATCCGATTGGAAAATGATATATTTGCTTTCATCAACAAAAATTACATTTTCCCAAAGTTCTTTTGGCTGCTTTATATATATTTTAGCAAATGCAAGCCTAGCTTGTTGATTTGCTTTGCTGATGTAAGGCTTTCTTTGAGATACTCTGCAATGATAATTATGTTTTCTTCAAACATTTCTGATAGTTTCAGAATGTACAGATTTTCAGAACTTATTTTTATATTTCAGAGTCAATTTTACTGCTGTAGTTTTTAGATTAAAGTGAACTTGTTTCCCAATCCATCTCTCTTCACGTTCATTAAATGTCCTTGAACGCCCTGATCTTTACTTGTTTTCAACACTGTTTATTTTCTTGAACCTGTGAATGACGTTAAAACAATTACTCAATTTAAAAATTGTCCTAACAAGCTGACTGATTTTCCATTTTTCCAATGAATTATTACAAGATTTCGCACATCAAGAGATATATCTTTGTTTATCGCCATTATTTCTATTAGAAATTAAATAATAAGTAATCTGTTGAAACTTTTATGTTTAAAATTAAAGTCTAAAACAGTGGTAGCAAACTCAATTTTATTGATGTGCTATATATTTGTTGAATTTCTCATTTCAAAAGTGTCCCAATACTTTTTTTGACTCCTATTTACCTTTTAATTATATTTGAAAAGATAGATCAAATTATAATTCAAAAATGCCAATAAAGTTTTCCTTACAAACTGTACACCATATGTTAAAATATTTTTTTGATCATTTTGTTATTAATTTAATGTGATAAATAGCTTTATAAATAGTTTCGTAGCTATTCATGCCAAGTATCCCAATACTTTTTTGAGTTACTGTATACTTCCAAATGCAGAGTTTCATTAAATAAAGTGGGCATTTCTATGAAATTGTTTTGGCGTTTGAAGAAGTTGATAAAAAAAGTGAAATAATTCATGTGTATAGGTCTCCATAGTGTAAAATTGTCAATTAGTGAAATGTTGCTATTATATTCATTTATATACACGCAAAGTTTCACGTTTCTATTTATAAAACTTATAGAAATAGGTTTATTTGTGAATTTAAAGTGATCGCAAATGTAAATGGAAACATTTACTTTTAAAATGTAAATTTATTCAATACATAAGAACTGTCATAAGCAAATATATGCCTATTTGTACATTTTCATTCATCATGACTTAATAGAAAATTGCTAATCTAGTAT
>JAPMOR010029556.1:541525-555299 GCA_026543865.1 Argiope aurantia
TAAAAATTGTTAGAAAAAGCCAGTTTTGTATAAGTATTGAAAATGATCATTCTGAATGTTTGGTAAATACTTGAATTTACGTATTATGAAATTTAATAAAGTGATATGCATTATTTTCTCATTTCGTCTTTCTAATAACCTGATGTGATATGTCTATTGACCCTAAAAAGTACAACGAAATTCTCTTTCAAATACCAGCCAGAGGTATGAAAATGTGGTCGAAGTTAAAACATGTTAGTTTTGAATGTCAGTATTTCTGTCTCGATTAAAGCAAAATTCGTTTGTCCAAATTGCCCTTTTCAGAAAATAAGGACGTGATTTCACCTAAACTAAGACCTAATTATAAAATTCTGAACTCCTGCAAACTTCCATGGATTTATCGAATACTCTGTCAGTTTTTAAGTAGAAATATTCTAATCACTGCCTATTTTGGGATGTTAAATTCTGAGCTGAATTTTAATACACTAGCCCAAAAGTAACTTGAAACAAAATGTCAATTTAGGTATTGCTTGTATAATATCTCATCCACCCCGTTTCTCTAAAAGAAAATAAGGTTCCTACAACTTGTCATCGCTAAACCGTTCTGTAAACCCATTTCTTTAAGGAACACCGATAATTCCGAAATCCTCATTTGAATTCTAAAGCTCGGCCGTTGTTACGATTACAAAGGAAATAGCAAAAAAAAAAAATGTTCCTTGTTACAGAAATATGTCATTCGTTTAGAAAGCATACAAGAGCAAGGAGAAGATATTATTTTCTTGCTCGACATTTTATTACTTCTCTGAGGTTTGTTAAACTTTCAATTTCTCAAGTTCATCTACTCTTAATTATAAAGTCGGTGTTGCAAAATGTCGGCTAATAAATGTAAACAACATTATGCATGATTAGCAAATTTCTTTCTGGACAGGATTATTGGATGATTGGTTGTTAGGTAAATATTTAAATATGACAGTTTTTCTGTTTTGAACCCATTTTCATTTCTGTACTAAATCTTTTCCTCTTAATGTGTGATTATTGCCTCTAAACTTAAAAATAACTCCGCAAAACTTGTAGACAGAAATGCGAAACTTCGTATGTGCAATGAATATAAGAGTAACATTTTGCTATTTGACACTCTTACACTATGGCGGCAGTATAAAATTTCGTCTTTGCAAATTTTTATACTTATATAATTAAGTCAAAGCGTTTTAATATAATTGCCCATCTTATTTCAGAAAACTTTATAATTGGAAGTGCATATTTGGGTGCAATATTTAGGGAAATAAAAGCTTTGTCCGTTTTTTTTTTTTTTTTGGAGACTCTTGTAGACAACTAATTGACTGCTCAATTCCGTGCTACACTCACTCTGCTTGCTCCCTCCTAATGAGTGGAATTAGCTAAAACACAATAAAAGAACATTAAAGGCAACAAATATTGATTCAAAAAATAAGGCTAGGCAGTTTTTTCTTTCCCACACAGGCATTTTAGAACTGTGGCTACATGGTTTTTTTTATCACACTTGAGAAAAAAGAAAAAAATGATACTTTGCATTAAATTTCATACTTAGGGCTTTACACTTTGTGCTGATATGAATTTGAGATTGTAAAACTAATTCGGCTTTCATTGAGTTTAAATGAAAGTGTGTTTCTGTTTGGGAAATTGGCTTCTTTCATTGGACCGCGGATATAATTTCAATACACATTTTTTTCAATTTTTAAATGTATTTCTTAGGAAGCTAAATTATTTTGAAAATAAATCAATAAACTCCTTTATTCATGAAATTTACATTAAAAATGTTTTAATAGTCCAAATTGGCTAAAATCGGCATTAAATTTATATTATTCTCTTAATAGATATAAGGTAACAAAAGGAAATATCCATCATTATACAGAAGCGAAGTTTTTGCAAAATAAATAAACAGACAATACACAAATTTACACAGCACATAATATTTATTACAAAATACGCATAATTTGACCTAACAGTTCAAAATAGTGCATCTTTTGATAAGAGTGTCTATGAACAATATATATGTACAGTATACTCAGAATGTAGAATAAAAATATCGTCATCTTCCGATCTTTCAACTGTTTCTATATGGCAATTAAATAAAATATTTCTATCATTGATAGAATGTTGTAAGAATGATCCCAATTTCAGTGTTCGAAGAGAAGATGACTGAAAAATGTGCAGGCAGTAAAAAAAAAAAAAAAAAAAAAAAATGCAATCCTACCACATCACTACTTTTCTGTTATAAAAGGAAAACTTATTCGGACTCTGCAGAATATCTGAAAACACTCCACTGCCCAAATTGAGGTCATTTTTTGTAGATTTGTTATCAATAAGGTAATTAAATTTAGAAGCAAGAATATGCAAGAAAAATGATCTAACTCTATCATGTTATTTTAAATAACATTTCTAAGCTAATTTGCCATTGTTCTCTGCAGTATATTCAGAGAAAATAAAAATTCTAACTTCAGGATGCTTACTGATGTTTCGAACTTTTTCTTTTCGAAATTATGTTGTTACCTTGAGTTATCTCATAACACATCGAATAATAACTGACTTTGATAAGTATCAATAAAAACAACTCAAGCTGGTTTGCCTTAATGAGACAAAATATATAATTTACAATTGATTATTTAATATCTTCAGTTGATTTTAAACATCACCAATTAGAAATTAAATACAACTAAGAAAATAACATCACTATCACAACACCTGTAATCTTAGCAATATTAAAGTAAAAGCAAATCTTAACATATAAGATTTGCGTCCATTTTGTGCACATAACATAAATGAAATCTGAAAATTCTACAATAAAATGGCTTTATAATATTTGTAAATAAATAAGAATTCAGTATTGAATTTGATACAAAAGTAATAGAATCCAACAATATTGGATACAATATAATTCATATATATTTAACTCGTTTGATTGTAATTCACTAACTGACATCAGTCCAAACTCTTTCACTTTTAGATTTCTGAGCACATTACTTAAACTCTTAACTGGAGACGAGAGTCAAAATGACTCCGCGTTGTTCATTAGCTCTGATTATCACGTGGTATTTTGTCCTTGAATGCAATCATCTCAGTACCTTCAAATTGTTATTTCAGCAGTATGTAGGCAAAAGTCTAAGTATGAATACGCACATATAACCGAGTTATTCTTTTTCTTCTGCTTTTAATTTGAATAATGCAAAAAGAATAAAGGAATATTCTTAAAATAATATTTTATAATATAAGTAAATTAGCAATATTAAGTAAAATTAACAGTATGTAAGCAATATTAAGTAAAATTAACAGTATGTATTAGCAATATTAAGTAAAATTAACAGTAAAAAATGTATTCTTCCTTTTTTTTTTAAAATTCTAATAGTTATTAAAATTCACATAATTCCGTAGTGTCTAAATGAAGTAAATACTCATTAAAAGATTGTTTAGGTTTTTCTAATAACATTTATCCAATATTTAATATTATAACATTTAACATTTTTAATATTCTTGGTAACTACATGATTTCCAGAATGTATTGTGTTTCCAAAATAAATCCCAATGCTGTTTACAAAATATAAAAAAGAACAATAACAATGGAGTCATATTGATTCCATGTCTCTGGCCGAGTGAGGAAATTCATTTCTCCTGTCACTGGTTAAGCAAATGAATGTAGGTTTCTCAGAATACCGTAACAGCTGATATTCCTACATAAGCATATAAAAGTTGAAATCATTCAATTACTCATATTAACAACAGTAAAATTCTGTTTGATTTACTTACAAAAGCTTGTGTCTTTTTCAAAAATCCATTCCCTTCTATTGTTACTACTTTTGTCCGTGTTTTAAAATGAAGCACATGTTTCTTAAAGAGAAACGTAAGTGAAAAGAGTTTTTACTTGCTTGTACTGTTAATCCAAAATTTACCTGAAATCAATCACCGAAGTGTAATATGTTTAGTGGTAGAACATGCCCTGGTTGTATTCAACAGATATTCCTTCAAACAGAAAACATGGCATCTGGCAATAATAGTTCCTTTAAGAAAATATGTATCGTAAGGAAAGGTAACAATACACGGAAAATGTTTTTTTTTATTACACTAAGAGCCCTGTAATGTAAAAAAAGCTTCTATTCTCATTCCGAGCACAGTCAACAAGGCAATAATGAGTCCTTAAGATATATCCTTAGTGTTCTCCTATTCGTTTCACAGACTAAAGCAGAGTGGCCTGTGTTGAAGCTCAGCTGGGGAATGTTATCAATCAATCAATCATTCCATTGTAGCTTTTCCTCACCCAGAGATAGCAGAAGACGGGCGAGTCCACTTCACCGCTTTCGATGCGAAAAAAAATAGTCCGTATGGAACGGAATTCTGGTTTGGACTGCCTTTAAGAGTCAGAGGATTAAATGATAGAACGAATAAATAAGATTTGATTTTTTTAAAATTAGTACCCGGATAACCAGTAAAGGTCCAGATTTTTAAATGAAAGCTCTGAATAAAGAAACAGTTTTTCCAAATCACGTTTTATTCATTCGAGTTTGACGGTAACAGTTATTTTACGATTAGAGAATTATAAAATTTACAAAAAATTTCTTAGCATGAATCTACATTCAGGTAATTAAAAAATTTACATCCAATAATTCAAGATGATTTATAAAATAAATTTTATTTATTGTTAAGAGGAGATAAAGTACCCCTTTCTCGATTTGTCTTCAGTTTTATACTTTTAGTGAAAATATTATAACATGTAAAATAAACGATTTCTAGAATGAAACAAAACAATAAAAATATTGCAAACGTTAAATCAAAACCACTGACTATGTTTACAATTTCTGTATTTAGAAAAATTATAAAATACTTTTTTCGTCACAAAACAGAATTGAATTTGAATTATTTTTCTAAATTATGCTGTGCAAGTCAAACTCTTCTACGTTATCTATTGTCATTATTAAATTATTACATTGGTAGTATTAAAAATAAACATTAGAAAACTAAAAAAGAAAAAAAATCAATTCATTTACATGCTCCACAGAGCCCGAATTAAAAGGAACCTTGGAATCGGAAGACTGAACTCGCACAAATGGTAAAAAACTGTCAGCCTATCAAATGGTGAGATGCCGGATAACTAAAATATATGTACTTTTCAGTTTATTGCATCTTACTTTTTTCTACATCATCTTTATCTTGTTCATGGATTTCATTTTCAAGCATTGCTCTAACAGCATCTTTGGGCCTTCTTTTGGGTAAAGAGTCTTTTCTAGTAAGGGATTTGCTTCGCTGGGGTTCCGGAGCCCGTAAACCCAACAAAGCATGTGGCATTTTCTCATTTCTTTGAGGTTTCACCAACCGGATCAACTGTCCAATTTGTTCATCAACACGACAGATTTTTGTATTGAGTCTTTGCATTTCTAATTTCAAATCAACTCTTAAATCTACAAGGTTTGCAAGAATTTTTTGGTATTCTGGTGATGATTCTCCTTCCGAATGAGGCGAACATTCTTCTTCAATAGTTGGTTCCTTAGCAAGAACTCGTGACCATTTGGAAACAGAGCGGTTTCCAGTCTTTTGGACATCCTTCTTGACAACTTGGGACACATTTTCAGAATGAGCGTTCTCCTTGTCGTCCCCAGGATCTGTGGTGACTGTCCACCTGGTTGGGCACTTCATCCCTCCACTCTCATTGACTTGTGCTATTCTAACTCGATTTTCAGTAGTTTCAGTTATAGGGCCTCTTTCCAAATCACTACTTATAGCCCGATTCTCGCAAGAACCGTTTCTGCGGAATTTTGAAAAAATCTTCCGTACTAGATGATCTTGAGACAATTCCTGAAGAGGTTCATTTTTCCGACGTTCTGCCAGCTCTCGTTCACGTTTCACATCAGCCACCTTGCGAAATATCAGCTGAAAAAGATATCAAGTCACTTTAGAAAATTTTAAGAAACATATAGGTTTCTTAAATTTATCAAATAATTCTTAATCTTCGAGAAACCTTTCTAAGAATTAAATTCTGTTGTATTTTATTGTATGTTGTCTGTGAAATATTTATAATATTACTCAATAAATTTATTTAACTTTCATTAAAAAGGAATTATCTTGAAGACCATCAAGACCTTATTTTTAATACGATAAGTACAAATTGAAACTCTTTTAATCATTACCAATTTCATGCAAAGGCTAAATACTAATTTGCAGTAAAAGCTATAGAAATCATCTACAGAACTACTTTTAGAAATTAATATATGAGACTTTTAATTAAAGAAGCAAAATTTCACTTTCAAAAAAAGTAATTTTTCTGAAAATTGGCCTTTTTTTTAGACGAACATCGAAGCATGCTTCTAAATTATTCATGTTTTCGAACGATATTAACGATGTTTTTTAACTCCTAATTAAATTCCTTGTTGTCATCGGGATATGTTATTTAAAGAAAATACATTTGATATAAATATAGAGTTTAAATCTATATCATTAATTTCTCTCGAATTGAATCGAAGATGCGCTTGTTCTGTTCGGCACAATATACTAGACTGTCTTAATTCTTCAATTATACGTTGTAAAGCTTTTTGATGGAATCATTTGACACTCGGACAGTTTTTATCGAAAATACTGAATTAAATCATTGCGGTTCCAACTGAGATTTTGCTTTACTAGGAAATTTGTAATACGCCATAAATACAAATAATTATATAACAATAAGATAGCATTTTTCTTCTTAAAGATTTAATTCATTTTGATTGCTGAACATTGTGATAATATATATTATTCATAAACAAGTCCTTAATTTCCGCATTATCTTGTTTGAGGAACAAATTGTGGCAAGAAAAGAGTATTTAACCCGTTTTACCCCATTTTCTTTATTTTTCAGGCTGTTTTTATTATATATTAGAAAACTTCACTTCATATTATACAGTCTTTTAAATATATTTCTCAACGAGATTTTAAAAGAAATTAAATAAAACTTATTTTTAGTGAAAACTACCATTATAAAAATATACCACATAATACATATGTAATTAAATCCATTCAACTTTAAACTTTTCAATTGTTTGTAGTTTACTTCCTGAATATTTAAAAATAATAATTATTTAAACCCATAACCATAACATTTTTGTTAATTGTTGATACATCCGAAAAATTAATAAGATAAATTCTTTCGAGTTTTAGCTTATTATGTATTTAATTTTTGTCAGCTATTTTGTCTAGTTTTTAATATTGCAAAGAGTACATCATAATACTAAACGAATTCTTATTGATTATCACCAGTTAAAATCAGAATGAAAAATTCAGATATTCTGTAAATGGTTTGTAATTTATAAAAAATTATTTTAATTTTCTAAACCTATCATTATAAAATTTCATAAATGAGGAACGATTACAAATTTTTCAAGTAAACGCATCATAATTTCTGAATTTGAGCTGATTATTAAAATATAGGATTGATTTTTTTTCATTTTTCTTCTTTTCATAGATTCTAATTTCTTCCAAAAACTTAACCGATTCCTTGTTAAAAAATCATAAAACATTTCCTCATAATTTGATTTTCAAATCTTTCAATATTTCTTATCAAAATTTTTTCTATAAAATGTAACTGAAAATTGCGTATCTGAGATCTTATTTTATACATATTTCACTAAGTTATATTTAGTATAAACAAATTTAATCGGCACTAAAAGCAGAAGATGTCATTTTACAGATAGCAGGGTTCTTTTTTCTGTACGGATTTAGCAATTTGTGTTTTCGCAAAATGATCACTAATTATAAGGATTTCAATTTTTTCGAAATTTACCTTTCTGTAGTGTGAGATACTTCAGAAGACTTCAAAATTTATATTAAAATGGGCAAACAATTTATTTATTTTAATCATGCTCTGATATGAGAAAAAATCAGTTTCTAGTCTTGATTATTGTTTGTTCCTTATAACTAAACACTATTAACACAAAGATATTATTTGATATTTTGAATGCTTGTTGTACAGTAGCTTGAAAATATTGTAAATCATCTTATTCTATTTAAGAACGTTTATCTATAAATGCGTCTATGTATCTTTCTTTTATTATTCTTTGATGTAGCTTAGCTAGAGAATGGATCTTGAGCCAGAATAGTATCCACATATTCATTCATTCTTTTATTATTCCCTTTCCAGCAGAGTATTGAAATTTGCAAAAGTAATATTAGATTATGTTTCTTCAGAATATTTAAACAATGCAAATGTAAAGCTTTAAGAATTTTGTATAATGTCATACAATATTATATATTATTTTAATATGGAAAACAAATTCTTAACAACTACGTTATTCAATCATCTATTTCAATAGAAGTCTTATTAAAGCACTTATGATTTATCATGAATCCCAAGTTGCGCATATATATATATATATATATATATGTACAATATTGTATAATATATATATTGCACAATATTGTATAAACAACATTCGCAATATTGTTACATATTAAATTATATGATATATTAATTTCCAATATTGTATAATACTGTGCAACAGGATGTGCTGCCTGGGATTCCGAACTTAAGACTCCAATTAGTTAGATAAAGATTCCTATTCATTGGATTAATCAGAATTCAAATGACATGGGTGGATTATGATAACGGATTGTTGATTCTGCTTGATACGATTTGTTATTCACCTCCAGATCAAATTACGAATAGGCATATCAATGACATTATTTTTTACAATTTGGAATTAAAAACCCAATTTTCATTCACAACGAAAATTTGCACATGGAATAAGTTAAGGGTAAGATTTAATGGCTTTTAAAAATAGAAGACATTAAAAAAGTTTTTATTTTTCCTGAAATATTTGCAGTTTTTTTGTGTGTTTTATTTAGTTTATAAGCATTAAAACTTCATAATTAAAAAAAAAGTTAAAGACGAATTCTGTATAAAATGCGAAGTGCTACCGTATTGTTGATATTATAGCTTGACAAGGCAAAATAATTTTGAGAAATTAAGGATAAATTCTCTTCTAATGTATTACGAAATGAATCAACGTCTTAAATATTTTTGAAGTATTGAAAATACCTGGTACGAATTTACCATATGTTTAAGCTGGTTCATTTCAATTTTTTAATAAGTGGACTGTAATCTTATTTAAAATCAAACGACAATTCGAAAGACAACTTTTTATTTCATCGAGGTTCACCGACCCCGCAATGACTCAGTACGAAACTGTTTTTGAAAACTGATCCCATGTCAGCAGGGTTACAATAAAGTTTATCGCTGAAGCCAAGTCAGCGCATGGTTGCAAGATTCTAACAAATCGCGCCAACGAAGCGGTAACAATACCGAATATACATGCTACAATATTATTTTGAATATATTTTACAACCAACAAGCTTATAACTTACACTATTGTTTTTATTGCTTTGTACAGTATGTTATGCAGGCACCTAGTTTTGGCAAAATTGACTTTACTTTTGTAGAACTTAGCATTTTGAGTGGGAAAATTTTCGAAAATAATAATTCTTAGTGTTACATATTATGCAATTACATACATTCGAAACATATTATTCGAAAATAATGTTACATATTATGCAATTTTTTTCGTACGACAATTAGTATTCTTCAGTATACATAATATTGTGCAAATACCGTAAGATATTTCTGAGCTACTAAGTGTGAAACTACGGGATTTCAAAAACATATGAAGTTCATATGCCTGATAAATGAATAAAATTATAAAAATTATAAAAGATAATTTTGAAAATATCATTAAAAATAGAGACAAATAAATAAATTTCCTGATTAGAAAAAGAAAAAAAATATCCATTGTAAAAAAAGATTGTTTGAAAAGTAATTTTGTTCGATATGCAAATAACTTGCTATGTATTGCACATGTAAAGATTTATAATCATGGTAATCTCACTTTTCGGAAATTGTTATAATTTCGGTAATAACTGAACCTACAATTTATCCTTTTTCTATCATCAGATGGAGATTATTAGGATGACTGGTCTTATTTTTTAATTTACTGATTTAATTTACTGTTTGGTGTGACCGTGGCAACTAGATTAGTATGCAGCCAGGTAGAGCTGGTTCGATAACCGAACTTGAACATCGCGGTAAATCATTCAACACGGTATTCATCAACATCGATATTTTTCGATATATCATGATATCATTATTCATTTATAGCTATTATAAGTTATAAATAGCATCTCTTGTCATATATCAGTAAGATTAGAAATAAATGGAAGTTTCAATTTATGTAATAAAAATATTCGTTTTCTATTGAATAAAAAGAGTTGGAATATAAATAAAGTGTGTCAATGTCAAAGCAATGCCTGCCTGTTACAATTTATAATAATGCGTTTTTTCAAAACAATAATTTTTAAAATTTTACCCTTTTTACTGCTGACCAAAAAAAAACTTCAGTTTCTTTCATTCTTCATTAAAAAAACAGAAAAGCGACATAATAATGCCTTTAAAAAGTAAATTTAAGTAGCTTAAATAAATCATCAATTCAAAATCTGATGTCTTGGAAAATTAATTTTGTATATGCATTACATAAAATTTCATTCTTATTTTAATAATATTATTGGCAGATTTAATATAAATATGAACTAGAATTTAATATAAATATTAACAATAGGTATGCTATTTATATGAAATTTATATACTTCATTTACTTTTTCAAAACACAAAAAAGAGACAAAAAATAGTAATTCTGAAATAAGTAAAACTTTAATAATAAATATTTTGGTAGGTAAATTTATTTACGGAAGAATGATGTAATACAACAAAAATTTTAGAAAAAGTCCTGATCATATTCAAATAAAAAAACATGCCATTACATATCATCATTAATATAATCTTAATGAAAAAATAATCAACACTCAAGAACAACTCTATATTTCTGAATATTAAAATTCTAGCTAATTATCTTTTAATTCTAAGTAATCTGTCAAAGTTTTGGCATATTATAAAATTTGAAATGGAATAAAAAATTAAATTAAAATTAAATATGAAAAATTAAAATGAAAGGGGGAATGGAAAAAAGAATTATAAAAAAAGCAGTTAAAAGATTGAAAAATCACCACTAAGTATCTCCACATTAAAAACAGAAAAATAATAATTTCTCAAAAAGTTTCTAAGTCAAATTGAATGCAGGAATTTTTAAATCAATTCAAAATACTGTGTATTTGAAAATAAAAAAAAGAAAATGAATAATAAAAAAGGAAAGGCGAGAAGACTATTTTACACTGCTTGAAAATTTGAAAAAAGCGCATACATAATCCAATCACATAAAGTGAAATAATTTAGAAGTAATAAAATTCATCCATTAAAAACAATCTTTATCTGAAATAAAAAAATAATGTAATAAAAAATATATAATGAAATTGGAAAAGAGAATTTTTGAAGATATAAAACAAGAAAATTTATTCACTTTTACAAATATAAACTAGCATACTGCAGAAAAGCATGCGGATTAAAAAGAAAAGAAAAAAGAACTACAAATATTTTCCACCGCTATGTAAAAGAATGCCTTGAATTAAAAAAAAATTGTCAAACATTTCTAGGACTGAATCTCAATAGTCATGCAAATTAGATCACTGTCAAAATCTCGAAATTACCCAAAATTCGATAACAATCGAAAATACAACATATATCAAAAATTGGATACGTATCAAGCATTTTATATCGAAAATTCGATATTAAGTATCCGATATGTATTGAAATTCGATGTGCATTAAAAATTCGATAAGTATCGGAAGTTCGATCAAGACCGATCCAGCACTCAAAGTAGTTTTGAAAGGAGTTCAACAAGCAATTCAGGCGAAAGTAGAGGTATATCGGAACTTTTTTTTTATGCAAGTACGCTTGAGTGTCAAAATGCGAGCTGCGAATAAAATTGTGGATTTAAGCTGAATTATTCTTTTTGCTTTTATTTCTGGTGATGGATATGTAGCAATTGACCAAAGGACAGCGACAACCTTCTGATAACTGCAATTATTTTTCCATAATGGTATCATTCAGTTAGGGAACAGAAAACAGTTCATTCTAAAATGGCATGCTTCAAACAAGTATTTTTATGTAATCGAATATGATAGTATTTTTAGAAATATTACCAAAAATTCTGTATGAAGGTCAATAAGAAGGAAAAACAACAAAAGTAAATACTAACCGGTAACCAATGCTAAATCGAAAATGTATATTAATTGTGAATATAGAATTTTTGTATAGCGATTCATCGTGAACTGATCATGATTTCGATAGATCGATATTTTTCGAAAACAGACATCAAAAAATCAATTTTTTGAATCGAATTTTTTTTTCTTTCGATAAAGCGAAAATCGACACTTTCCTAGTGTCAGGAAGGGTAAATGGGGTCAAGGAACACTGGAAAACGGAAATTACATTGGAACAACATTCTTCACCTTCCATCGGATATACCTGATAAGGTGAAGCCTTAAGGAGCTGGGAAGTATGTAGCCAAACAACCAAACAACACTTCCTCGCAATGTTTTGTGTTATTTCCGAACTTTTGTTTTCTTTTAGATACAACGTACTCAAAAAAAGAGATAAACCAAAATTTTCTTAAGTGGCAATATTCATTTCATACATCGCTTATTTACAAATTTATACATTTTTTTGATCTTGTAGGATATAATAGTTACGAGAAAAACTCAATTTTCAATTCTGACCTTTCTTCTGAGGAATAGGAAGTGTTCTATTTCAGGCAATTTTTATCCTGGGAAAATCAGAACGGGCATTTATTATAATAAAAAACCTAGATTTTTCAGAAATATGGAGTTATTTACTTTATGAAAAGATCTGTTAGTTATATTAACGTCCCGTTTTTAAGGCAACACTAGAGCTATTTTGGGACGAACCTCGTAATTTTGAGGTGTCGTCGTCGTCAGATGACGAGGACGACACCTGAACTGTCACCCCTTCTCTTTAAGCTTCCATATTACACCAGTAGGATGAAAATATCTGAGATAGAACCTAGGAGCGCTATTGCATTCCGTACCACCAATAATTGTCATTATTTTATGTCAAACTATCAATTGACATTTTAAAAGTAACTACCATGAATCTACATTTATATTACTGTTCACGAATGCAAGTTCTGTAGTATTAATGATTTGAAGTTGTTTGACGTCAAGTATGGAAGAAAGCATGAAAATTTACAACGAGGAAGAAAAATATACGATGCTGAGGAAGAAATCTGATGATTTTGACTCTTTTCACTAAGAAATGGCAGTAGTAGAGATGGAGGAAGTAACTTATCTTCAATGATCCATGGATGATTTTTCAACATATATGTATATTTTGAATGCTATGTTGAAGGCACCAGATTGAAGACACGTTATTCATAAATTTGAGGTATTAATGGAGTTGACGGTGAACAGCTGAATGTGACAGGTTCAGAGAACATAAGTTCAACTAAATCAAAATTTGTTTTGGTGGTTAATAATAATTCGCGATTTCTGAGAGTTGTATAAATGTTATTCTAAAAGTTCCTATCGCCTAGGTAGACTTCCTCATGTCAGAGAAAAACGAACTAAGTAGAGGATTAAAAGTTCAACTTGAAGTGAGTACTATGTTTTATACTATTAAATTGAATTATTAGTCATACTCATTTTGAAGTATGTTTATAAGATATGTCATGTCTCAAAAATTCTGTTATTTGTCTTTTTATAAAGGTTAATTTTCTGACTTTTCCCGACAAAAATTTGGGTATTAAAATGATTATAAATTACTTTAAATTGAAGGTGTTAAGTAGCTAGGATAGTTTATGGCTGATATACCATTAAACAGAATATGTATTGAAAAACAGTA
>JAPMOR010029556.1:555309-635942 GCA_026543865.1 Argiope aurantia
TATTTTGGGGTTGCTGATCACAGGTGGTAAAATATTCTGGGATAAGTGGAACATGAATTAGAACATGATTAGGCACCAATATAAATTATAGATCTATTTTCCATCGTACACAATCATTTCAAAGAGAAGAAAATAACAAAGTTAGCAAAAACCGTCTCGAATTTACCGAATTGTCTTTCTCATCTCAAAGTTGAAATTGAAATGCATTCGCCTCTTATTTCTTACAAAGAGAGTAAAATGAAAGAGGGAACTCATTTCAACAATCAAATAAATAAGAGAGCAGAATTTTGGCGAAAAAACTACAGGATATCATACAACACTTATAATATTTTAAACTAAAAATATTTTCGGTTTAAAAAAATATAGATGTAAAAATGAAAAATCTAAAAATAAATTTACAGCAAAGTATTCAAACAAAATTATTCATTTTTTAAAATTATCTAATCTTGTCTTAATACAGTATAATGAAGATTTTTATATATTTTTCCCAGCTTTCATAGGAAATAAAATAATTTATAATCTATAGTGAAACATAAAATAATTTATTGAATTTTGATACTTGGAATATATTGTCAATTATAAAGGAATGTATTTTATACGAAACTTTCACAAATAGCACACAATGATTCATAGTGTTACTTTGATATCTTCACAAAAGTGTACAACTTTTGAAGAATCGAATAACATCAGGAAGATGTGTATGTACATGCAGGATTCTTACGGTTTCGTTACCTTACTTGCATCTAAGGAATAAACTGGTGAAGTTCCCATACAGTTTTGACTACATTCTTTAATACAAAGCAAAATGGTTTTTAATATAATAAATCTTTTTAATACAATTCATTCCATACACCAGTAACAATAACTATTTCCTGCCCCCTTTTTCAGCATATGATCTTAAATAACAAGAAATCAATTTCCAACTTCTTTTTCTTATTTCAGATATAACATACATGTTGCTAAGTAAACATATTAATAAAGTTAACAAATTTAAATGAAAGAAGTGACAGAATTTGGTGCAGAAATGTTATATTCTGAAATTGTTTATGTAACAGTTTAAGATTCTTAAAAGAATAAATAGTTTTACTGATTAATTTTTATTATTATTTTTAGATAGGTCTCTCAGTTTCTAAGCTTGAACTAAAATGACATAATCTGAAATAAATTTTTGATCTCTTAGAAGTTTAAATTTTTATTTGGAATGAATATCAAGCTATTTATAATTAGGAATTAATTCAATTAAAAATAAAACATTATTTTTTTTCGGAGTCACTGTTTCTGTAATTTTTACTTTTGAGACTCAGTTCAGCTACAACAGCTTTAGAGAATATCGTATTGGTTATGAAATAAAGGAAGAAAAAATAATGATAAAAAATTATCTCACCCTGTGTCGCAAGTTATAAGTGAGAAGTAGATTCCTAGCAAATGAATTGGCAAAGGCGTGGTAGAAATTCAGTACTTCAAGTAACTTATCTCTCTTTATTGAATGCAAATCACAATATGTTAAGCCACGAACATTGGCGCATGATTGACCAATAGTGGGCTCTTTCCAAAATGCATCTCCGAATACATCTCCTTTGCCTAAAAGAGAAACCACAATTTAGTATGTTTTTACTATTAGATTTTCAAAGTAATGTAAAAATTACATAAAATTTTTGGAAGGAAATGAAACATAAATAGATATAAAAATTTATTTCAGCTGGATGTCGTCTGAAAAGTTTTTAATAAAACTGACTCCTTTAAATTAACTAATCGTCCTTGTCATATCAAAATGTGAAAACATTTCATTGTTGCAAAACACTTGCGTTAGTTAGGTATATGTGTTCTCCTATTTTTCAAATTGCATGCTTTCACAAAATACCTTACGTTGCTTCTACCCAAAGTTCCACACGTTTTGGGCCACAAAGAGTACTCATTTGAATGAACATTAGCCATCTGAAAAAGAATGAATTTCTTGGAAAAAATTTTCCATTGCTGGAAAGCCTTCCCATAAAATGTATACGTGATCAAGTTTGCCTTAAGCGTCCATTAAAAATTTATGCTTTTGCATGAAACATTTAAATCTTTATGAAACATACAAACTTCAAGAGAGTGAAATTTAAATAATGCGATGTAGCAAATAATTGTGAAATTAAAACATTTTTAATCAGTGGCGATGATCTCTCTCATCGATACTAGTATAAAAAGTATCTCCATTAGCAAAATCCGGCCTACATTATTTAACTACTACATTGTTATGCTCCTTTATGCGTATTAAGTGACATTCAGAATATCGTAGAAATGTCTTGTGCTAAAAGAGATAGTAATTACTAATAATTCCTTCAAAAAATAGGCTGAGATTTGAAAACTGAAAAACCAAATGGATTTTCCGAAGAAATTACGATATATCACAGTGTTTCATATAAATAAACACCATCCATCTTTATAATGAGTTACAATGTGATAGCAGATTTAACTTTTTGCAATTTCACTTAAAAACCAATTTATTACACGTTAAAGAATAGATGTCTGTGGAAATAATGAATCGCTGTTGAATGAAACAAAATAAATAAAAATGATTAAATAAAAAATATTTTGTAAAAACTATTTCTTATAATCCTATTAATACAAGATACCGTATGACATCTTCCACGATGTTGTTAGATATTTTGAATGCTGCACAATATCATAGACATATATTAGCAGTATTACAGAGCATTCATGCTGAAAGAGTTCTATTTAGGAAATTTAATCACACTCTTTCGTGACTGAGTTGCTCTTGGGAAACAATTATCAGTAGCTTTATAGCTAAATATCAAAGGATTCATTAATACGCTCCTCAGTTCATTCTGATATTATAAAAAGGAATATCTCTATCTGATTTGAAATAGTTTTCTGAATCATACTGTATTTAAAGAGGTAAAGACCAGTTTACAAGGCTTCTATTCAAGTATTGCTTTAAGGAAGGAAATGTTTGAGTTATGAAACGTTGGATATCATTATTTTAGACCGACGACTGCTTTAAGGACAATTATCCCTTCAACTGTTTCCTCAAGGAGGCCGTTAATTCGTCAATATTAAGAAGAACTCTTTCATTACCTAATATTGCAACCACTTCATCATCCTGAATCACTTCTAAAGATCCTGTCACGACGAAACATAAGGTGTCAATACTTTCTCCGGTATGATAGAGCAGATCTCCGGGAGCACTGTGTTCCATTGTGAAGTACATCGCAAGGGCCCTGAGGCAACCATCACTAGCTAAACGGAAAGCTGGATGCTCGTTGAAAACTTTCCGATTTAAATGTACGCAGATGTCAGCTGTCATATCCTTGGGACAATAACTTAGGACCTAGAAGAGCAAATGCAAATAGTTCATATTCATCATAAGAAGATATCGAATGCAGTTTAGGGTTTTATACTGTACTGTATTAATTCAATTTATATGGTAAATTTTATTCATAATTCATAGTTTAAGTTAAACTACTGATAAATGCAGAGCTTGAAACAGATTACACAGAATTCAAAATGTTACATTTTGCAATTTAACTAACCCTCAACCACAATTTCTCTTTTCAAAATACTTGAATATTTTTTTCAGCAGCTTAGCACAGACAAAAAAAAATTAATAAATGATTGATTAAAGGTAAGAAAAATAAATGTTAAGCTTTCTAGCTGTAATTCTTAAAAATAATGATCTTAATTTTATTTCTAGCTTCGAACACTGAGACCACAGTATTAAAAAAAATGGAAAATGTACAGATAGTTATCTTTAGAGTTTTATTAGGTAATTTCGATCTAATTTTATTAAGATTTGTTTCAGCGCAATTGCAAATTAATTTGCTTGATATTTCATTCAAATATCTATAATTTCATAAAATACTAAGACATATTATAAAGGCATTCACAATATAAATATTTAAATCACACAAGAATAATACTTGAAATAAATCCTCAACGAAACTTTTCTAGAAGTATTTGTGCGAATAGAAAAAGAAAAAGGAAGAATTATGAAAATTTGGAGATTTTTCTAAGAAGCAACGATAGCTCAATATTTGTCACTTCAGATAATTTAGTACTGTCTTATCTTTATTCCCCAGCTTCCTAGCAATCAGAACCTCAATTCTTGGTTTTATACCCTCACATCTTTTAATAAAAACTTTATGTATTTTTTTAATGAGAAAATGGCTTTGTGAAGGATTCGGCACTGTTTTGTAAGAAACAAACAAATTCATTCAATCTTGTCGGATATTACTTGCAGACTATCTAATATTCTTTATTTTGTTAATGAAGAAACAATGTTTGTCTTAATGAATTAATATATTTTGTCAGATTCATAATAAAAAAAACAACAAGAGGCATTTTTTCATCAATAAAGCATGAGTGCAATGTGAAAAGAATGCCGCTAGAAATTAAATGTTTTAACATTACAAATAATGTGATTTGAAAATTTTAATCTATACATTTTGTTCTAATATAACGTATTCAAGTTTTATATATGTTTTAATGCTTGTTTAGGTTTCTGGTTCATTCTTTCTGTTTCAAGGTGATATTGAAAATCTATTACATGCTTTGGCGATCATCTTAAAAGTCTCTTAGAGCCTTATTCATTTAAAGTGTCTAGATCATTCTAAAATTTGAATATTATTTGCTGCAGGGATACTGAATAAAATCTAAGAAAAAATATACAAAAAAATTAGAAACAATAAAAAGAAATTTTTTGAAAAAATTCAGGGGAAAAAAAGGAAGAGAAAAATAACTCATTTTTTCGAAGTTTATCATCGATTAACTAGTTTTCTTCGGGTTTATTCATCGATTCAGAGCGACTTATTTTATATACAGGATGTCTGATGTTATTGTGACCTGGTTTTCTAAACCGTTAGAGACAGACATTTAGTTCCAATTAGAAAAATGCTTTAAAAGATGGAAAGAATTATGGATTTGAATCAATAAATATATTTCTCAAAAATTTACGAAATATAACTTTTTTTTCAGATCCCAGGCCCAGTCAATTACATTTAGTAAAATATTCTTATCACGGTAGTATTTTAAACAAAACTTTCTTTCATTTGCGATTAAATTGATAGATTTAGGAAATATTGAAAATCATCATTTTAGACGAATTTTACATTTAAATTCACTCATTCGACAAAAATCGTAAGTGGCTGTTTGCAAATTGAAATTATCCATTGTTATCAATAAATGTTGTGTTTTTAAACCGAGCTGTGTCGAATACTTTACATAAGGAAGTATTACTACATCTTTGAAAATATTTTTCGAGTATGATTATTTTTTCACTCACTCTTTTCTCTTCTTTTATTTTCTTTGGGCTATTTTTTTAGGTATTTTATTTAAAAAGCAACTTTAAATTTACCGAATTTTCATTTCATATAATTATGAATATTTTTTGTGCTCTGCTTAGCCGAAAATTTACAATTTCAGATTAGAAAACAACTGATTTCAATAAGAAGACTTGGGAAATCATAAAGGAAAAAAGAAAAGCAAATATTTACGCTTCTAAATGAAAACAATAATTATTTTTCATAAATTACAAACAAGCTGTGAACGGAAAAACGGAACTTTAATTTTTCTTCTATGATGAAAAATAAACGGAGTCAATTCAATTGCTTATAATATATTAGTTTCTATACTTTCCTTTATACGGAAAACTTATTGATTTGGGTAATTGGTTTTGGATTAAAAAGGCGTCTGCATTCTCACGCTTTTGTTACCGTTATTTACACTTTATATATGAGATTATACACCTGACCAAGAATTAACCACATAACTTAAACTTTCTTGAATGTACGTAACTTTTAAAGGTTAACAGTAAAGTTATTCTTATTTTGTCTTTAGAATCAATGATTATAGCTGCAGTTTAATTCATGTATTTTATAATAAATATGATTTAGCTTTACTATGAATTTTTATGGAATAAAATAAAATTGTTAATTATACGCAAGTTCAATATATATTTTATATTTTTCTATTGAATAGTTGAAACATTGAAAAATTACAATAATATTTTTAATTTCATCAAAGCATTTTATTTTTCAAATTGTTCTTTAAAATACATTTATATGAGATTCCTATTTAGGTGAAATAGCTATAATTTGGTCAATTTTAGTCATAAAAAGTGTTTTTTTAATCATATATTTTAAGGAATCAACATTTTTTCATTAAGTAGTATTGATAATAACGGGGCAGAAAAAAATGTTAGAATCCTTAACTTCTTCAGAAATATATATATTGACTTAAATGACATAAAATATTCTTCTTCGTGCCATTGAAAGCATTCTTTCTTTTGGAGCTATATATTTATTTGTTAGCGGTTTAGAAATACGTAATTGTGCCACGATAAAAGCGGACACCCTGTATATTAAAAGATGAGATACAGAATTATTCAGAAATCAGATTTCTGAAACTTGAACCTAATTTTCATTTTTAATATTAATATTTGTTAGTAATTATGATCCTGGACAAAGAGTTAACATTTGGGACTGCTCAGGCACTTCATTCTAATTTAATCTTTAAAAAAGTTGAATTTGCATTTTCGCAAATGTAGGGTGAAAATCTGTATTAATCAAATACAAATAAATAAGCGTTTTATGCATTTCACTTTGGTAACTACATTTCCAGAACATTAAGAGGGATTAAAAATGCCAACCTTCAGATTGTCTGGCGGTGTAAACGCAGAAGCCATCTAAATGAAATGAAATGACAGGGAACGTTTACATGGAAGTGAGTGATTCTGGTGGTTCAAATATAAATGAATTTCGTACAGAGCAGATTAATACGCAGATGTTATTTAGAGGAGAGATTCACTTTCTAAATAAATTGCTCCGAAACTAGTTAAGAGCCTCATATATGCATTTAGGTGAAAAGATAGTAGATTGTAAACCAAGTGCAAGAAGTAATTTAGAGATAAAAAGTTCTTCTTTTGTGAAATTACTGGGTTTATTTCTATTGAGGTGTTGTTTAGAAATAGCAATTCTCTTCCTTCCAAAGTAATTAGACTTATTTACAATCCTAGCATCTAAATAACGATATTTAAATTTCTCCACTTAAAGAACTAAAAACTACTATTTGCTTCGAGAAAATATCGGTTACATTTTTAATTATATTAAACGATACTATCGAATTAAAACTAATATACTAAATTGAAATTTAAGAATCCCGACAATTAAAGTGCCTCAAAAGATAGGCCAACGGTATTTAAAGAATTTCATTCCTATGTGTTTCTGAATATTAGTTTGTCATATTTACACTCCAGCAAAAGCCACACTAGAGTTATCTTTATTACATAATCGATAATCAGCAAAGGAATAAGTAAATTTCTTTCCGCTGGGGGGTTTTGCAATATCCTCAAAGTAACGGGTTTATATAACTACTATTATGCTATTTTCCATAAATCGCATTTTCGTTACAAATTTATATAGATCTAGTTACCAGTCTAGTTTCTAAATAGCGATTATAAAATTTTGCCAGGTCGAGAGTTAAATTACTATCATACAACAGAAGAAAATATCCATTACATTTTAATTCATGATAAATAATATTATCGAATGAAAACTAATTCAAATGATCGAAGATTTAGATCGCAAAAGATGTGTGCATCAAAAAATAGGCTAACGCTATTCGAAAAATTTTAGTAATGAGAAATTTTGAGTTATTGTTTTTTAATAATTTAGCAACATCTAATAGCCTTAAACAGGTAAAAATGATAGATTTGTAAATCTCATTAAATGTATCAAATACAAGAACACTGTGGAAAGAGCTGCTCTAGAAATGAGTAGTTATTAAAACATAAACTTGCTAAAACCAGCACTTTGATGCATTTAATTCAAAATTTAATACGAATCGTCACTTTAGAAGATAAACAAAAGTGCCAAATTTTATTTGTTTTATTTTTTACGTCATTTCGTACAGTCAGGCAGACAAACCTCCTGCGAATGAATTTTATTCCAAACGATAGAAATTTACAAACTTGACTGCCAATACAATCTACCAAATTTCATCTATCAAGCTAAAAGTGTCTTTCTATTATTATTATTATTATTATTCATGGATATATGAAAGTAAAGATACGTCAAAATCACGAGGTCGAAATTTTGGCAACTACAATACTTTCTCTTTTTAGACTTCGAAGACGAGCAAAAAAGAATATTACCTCTATCAGTGAGAAATTGGCATTATCGCGATGTTGAATCTACCTTCAGAATTATAATCTGAAGTACACATTACAAATTGTGAAGGAATGTTTGGCGATATCGGGTATCAAAAACTTTCTATCGTCCTCTCGATCAGTGGTGGGCATTAGAGTGAAACAAAAATGGCCTTATATTTTTTTTAATTTTTTTAGTTTGGTAATAGTGTGGAAAAGGTGCCGTTTAGGTTAAAAAAATATTACAAAATTTGGTTGTAATACAATATCTTCAGGTGCCGCAAAGAGCTGAAAGTTCATGAAAAATTGACACATTTTAGAATAGGCCTTTTAAAAATTTGTTTAGATTTTAGTTTGGTAATAGTGGGGAAAAGTTGCCTTTTAGAAAAAGAGTTTTAAAAAATTTTGTTCCAATACTACAACAACTTAAAGTGCCTCAAAATGCTTAAAGTTTGTAAAAAATTGAAAAATTATAAACTTTGAGAAAATATTTCTTATGAATTTTTCGTAATTATAATTTTACAAAATATGATTTTAAAAACATATAGAAGCATTACAGTTAGAAAAAAAATTATTAATTACAAAATACAATAATAGTAATAAAATATTTTCAATGTCAAATTTCTTGTTTCTTACTTCTGTATCCTTAATGACTACAAATGTTACAGCTGCAAACTGTTTGCTTCTACTTTATTGCCACATTAAACTGCCATTTTTTGTAACAATTTTTGGCATACTCACAGATGAATCAATTTTTTCGCTTATGTATCCTTCTCTTGCAATTAAACCACAGACATTTAGAGCCGATTCGGTCTTCACTTTCACAGCTCTTTCCACTGCTTGCGTGTGACAAGGAAGTCAGGGGAAGGCGATAACCGGGTCCACTACACTATTTGACTCAGCTTCAGATGCCTTGCGTATAAATACAATATTACCAGCTAAATATAATATCAATATTACCGAAATGGTTATAGGTAATATTGATACCTAATTAGTCACCACAAGCGCTTTGAGAAAGAAAGAAGCAAGAAAAAGTAAAGAACTACAGAAAATAGTTTAATTTAATCAAGAATGGACAAAGAATACTAGTGTTTCAGAAATGGTTAAGGGCAACAATGAAAGCGCTGAAGAAAAATAGTGTTATTGCCAAAGAGAGGGAAACCAACCTAATCCTTCAAATATATCCCAAGACTGGCTATTATTAAAGTGTATGTTCATATGTGGTTTAATATTAAGTTGAAACCTTCGTATACTTATGGTTCCAAATACCTGTTTAACCTTATCTCATATTCAAGATATCTCTATGATGAATGTTACAAACCTTATTCAAAAGATGGGTACTTTGCTACCCCAGAAAATATCCTTTAGTCCATGCTAAGTGATGAACGTAAAGTTCAACGATAACTTGGTTTACGTGTTTTCAAAGCAAGAAGAGAAAGTAGAACGGAGTCAGGGGGTTTAAAGTTCCAAAGATAAACTTCAATGCAAAGGATTACATCCACATGTTCTCATGGCTTGAAAATGACGAAACGAACCCCCCCCCCACACACACACACTCCTTGTTGAAACATGTTTGCAGAGATTCTCTCTCAAAAAGTGTTACATATTTCATTTTCAGAAGTAATTTTGAGGTTATGTCTAATATAACAGTAGCATTTCATAACAGATTCGTAAGTCCGCAGTTTTAACTCCAAGCAAATCACTAAATTTCCCAAAAATAGGACATTCCGACATTTGTCTTGTCTTACTAATTTAGTTTGAGCCATCACAAGAAAGCGCACAAACATACAAAATAACAAATTAGTTACATTAGTTTAGTTTAGTTATATTAACGTCCCGTTTGAAGCAACACTAGGGCTATTTTGGGACGGACCTCGTCATTTTGAACAGCGGTCAGATGATGAGGACGACACGCGAGCTGGCACCCCCCTCTCCACACCACACCACACCAGCGGGAGGACAATTAGTTACATTAATTAGTTACACAATAGACGGAGCGGAGACGCCAACTCAGTTGAACTCGGCAAAGTTGCTGATCTCACACCAGCTCTGAGCTTGTTTCCACACGCAGATAAATTTCCACCTCCCCTCAATAACATCCGCGCCGGCGATGACTCAATGTTCTGGATGACATGCCAATGCAATAGTAAAACTGTTTTTATATTTTTATTCATATTATAACACTTATTAAGAAAAACATTATTTAATAATCAAAATACTGAAAAATCTTTGAAAGGTTACAAAAAGTGCGTTTTTATGAAATTTTAATGCCCTTGCTGCACCTTAAGATATACTCTAATATTTTTCATATTTTTAATTTATCTTATCAACACCAAAAGGCAACTTTTCCGTGCTATTACCGATTAAAAATCGAAAGTTGGTTTTTTCGTTCCACCCTAATGGGCATTAAATCGATCGCGATCGACCGGTGGACTACCAAGACATTTTGGAGTGATCGTCTTTACTAAGACCTGAGACACGCATACTAAACGAAACCAATTGTTACATTCATGTGTTACCCATTTGGCATTGTTGATGTGGAAGAAATAACTGGAAATATAAATTATATATTATCTCTTGAGGAAGTTTTTCTCCTTCAAAATGACATAATTTTAAAAGCACGTTGTTCATCGACTAAGAACAACTTTTGGAATCAAATGGATGAAATAAAGTATTTTAATTTAAAAAAAAGTTCATATAATTTAACAACGTTCTTTGACTTTACCTACCTGTGTGAATCAGCATTTTCAACGGTGAACGTAATTAAGACAACATATCTTTCCCTTCTCACAGACGAATCCTTAGAATCCAGTTAAGGATTAGCAGAAAGTAGTTATATACAGAAATATTCTAAATTGGCGATAGTTTTCAGATTAAGTCTTCTATTAACTATAACTACGAGAATTGTACTAACTTTCAATGAAAATTATTTTTTAAATGTATTTTGAATTATATATTAAATGCATCATTTGATATTATTATATTTGTGGATGTTATTAATATGTTTGTATTTATATAGATAACTACATTTTCCGTATTTATTATTAAGCTGTAATAAAAATTGTGGAACTTTTTAGTTCCCTACACCTACACCACTGGGTGGACCGCAATACCTCTGAAAAAGTTAAAAGTAGTCCGTCCCCTGGAAAAGTCTGCCCACCCCTGCTCCAGATCTTAATCACATTAAAAGTTTATGAATGTATCTTGATAATAAAATACACCAAAGAATCATTTGAAATAAATAAGATGAAAAGAATTATTATGAAGAACAGTAATAAAAGGAGGAAAAAAAATCGTAGAAGATGCCTAGACCTGTCCTGAAGACTTACTACTGTTGAAAGGTGAAACCCAAAGAAAAGCATTCGAAATATTAATTGCTACTTTTTTCATATTTTTTTTCATTTTATATTGTTTATACGCATGAAATTTACTTCACTCTTGTTTTAATATAACTATTGATTATTGCTTATAAGTTGTTACCTAAATAATTTTGTAATTTTACTTTATAAAATAAAGAATTTTAAAAAGAAACTATCAATTAAAAAAGCAATCATTATGAAATTCAATTAAAAATAAATATTTCCTGAACAACTAATAAAAGATACATTGTAATTAATCCCTGGTTTGAATCCCTGCCTGAGGGTGATCCCTGAAAAAGTCTTCAGGCCAGATTCATCATTTCTTTATTTCTTTCTTTTTAGTTCTTTTTTTGCATTTAAACTTATTTCTAATTTGGCATTTTAAAAAGAAATGTTTTCTTCAATCCCATAGAATTTTTATTTAATATTTCGCAATAAAGATCAAAATGGATGAATTATATTCAACTATTTAAAATATTAGATTCTGGATAATTTCTGTGGATTAACTAGTACAATTTGAAGAAAATAGCAAGTTTTTTGGTTTAGCCAGGACAATCTCCATTCTTGACTGTTACTAGTATTACTTTACCCCACCTTAGTTTTACTTTAAGAGCAAAAATGTGTGTATTAAAAAACTGAAAATGATTGAAAAAATTTCATTTTTAAGCTTTTTTCTGAGAAATTCGTCTTCCTAACTATTTAATTGCATAACATAACTCAGTGAATGAATCAGTTTGAAGAAAAAGCGTGCAATTTGTAATATTTAATTTTTTCATCGTTTTATATTTTCAACCTCCTCCATACTTCTAATCAAAGTTTCCGTTTTCATGCCCACGATTTCGTGATCCGCTGATTGAATATATATTCACATTAGACAATGATAATTTAACTTTTACTTTCGAATTTACCTCCAAACCAATCAAATTGAAATTTATAGAATTTTTACTTTTGCAGACAGTTTCTTTTGGGCGTAAAATTTATAAATGGCACATTTCATTTATTTTGCTCTCTGGAAAGTTTTTCGTAAAAGTTAGAGTCAGGCAAACAGTATAACATTTTTGATGTTGTCTGAAAACAAAGAATAAGTATATGCCAAATTTTTCGGGCATAAGATCAGAATAAATTAAAATTCTTTACATAGAACTGGACATTGGAATTTACAACCGTTTTAAGATAAAGTTACATTTGTGCTAATATAGTAAACAGATTAACCTTTTGACTAGCAATTCACACTTTTACGCCATAAGTGTAAGATCGTACATATTTAGTATTGGCATTATTAGTAAAAAAATTCAATCAGCTCTGTTAAATTTACATATCGCAGTGAACCAAGCAATAATTTTATTTCAGAAAATTGCATGTGGAAACGTCCTTACTTAAAGAACAAATTATTTAAATATCGGTATTCATATATCCAATCAAGGTATGCAAAACAAGAAGCACTACATAAAAAAAAAATTCTACTTAAAAGTTAGCACTTTGTTTTTGAAGATCATGCTAGGTAAGTCTTTTGAATTATAAACATGTTTTATAAATAAGCCTCAATAAAGTCATGCATTTGACATAACCCAGATATAAATGCGAGATTACTTTATTAGTATCTATTCCTTTAGTCATGGCCCATGTAGATACCACATAGTCCATAACCCGTTCGCTCAGAGCCTTTGGCACTTCGTGAAGTTTCATGAATTCTCGGACGTTATTCAGCATTTCGTGATATCTGGCAGTTGCTGAGGTCATCTGCTGAATTATGGTTGTCACATGGCCAAATATAGTTGCGTATAAAAGTGCTGTCAAGAAAGAAAAAGCATATAGTGGCATAGTATAAAGGACAAATATAAACAATGCATTTAGAGGCGTAACACATTTGGTAATTGAAAATAAATTTGACAAAAATGATAAATTTCTTATGATTACAAAGAGGTTGATTTTTAAATAAAGAAGTAGGTAATAAATGGCAAACTTTGTCATTTGCTCTTGTAAAAACGACTGTATAAAGTGCATTCACCGTTTCTGCATTTTACGATAGCAATGATTGTCTCGTGGCCTCATTTCAAGCTTAATTTATTACCATTCGCAAGAATGCAACTCGTGCAATCAAAGTGTGCTTAATAAGAAATGCTGTGGGAAAAAGAATATTGCCTCATCAAGTAATTGGTCATTTTATGCTGTTATACGCATTACACAAGATTAGCAAAGATTGTGTTTTCTTATACCAAACCCTACAATGAAAAAAAAATCGCCACTTGCAAAGTTTATAAAAAAAATATAAACTAGTTCAGCAACTATTACACAAAAACGTATGTTGCGTCACAAAGCAATAAATATATTAGAAATTATTTACAACATAACATTAAAATGGTGTTATGGTACATTCATTATAAAAATGTATAATGGTATCATCGTGTGTATATATATATATATGGAAAATTGCATAGTTATTTTTCTGTTTTTAAAAGAAGTGCTGAGTGTTAGGAAGATAAATGTAGGCAGACAAGAAACAAAATGGCGAAAATTTGTATATCAGGTTTCATCTCGATATTACAAACGACGAATAGAAGTCAATACGAAAAATACAGTTACAGGAGTTGAAATTTGTTTCTTAAAAAATATCAACATTAAGGAATATATAAACATTTATGTTAACTGATGAACAGAGTTAGAGAGCTGCTATGCAAAGAGATCCGGTTTTATTTTAATTCAAATCACAGGGAAAGAGTACGCTAGCAAAGAAGATTTGTACTGAATCATGCATTTATTTAGTATGCTTGTTAATCAGTGCTTAGTTATTGTTTACCGTCAAACTCTATATATTATTTCCGATTAGATAAGTAATAATTTGAACTGGGTAAGTAGTAAAACTTCCTTTTCACTTTTTTTGAAAATACAGATCACCCACTTTCCATTCCGACTGATAAATCGTATATCGGATTAATATTTTCCAATAATATTTTCATCCAAACGGATTATAAAAATTGCGTATATATAATACAAAAATTCATTCTGTGTAAGTATAATTGTACACAATATTTACGCACTCTAAATAAAAAAACAACTAGAAATTAAATATTATTTTAAAATTTGAATTTTATGTTTCAGGAGGATGAGTAGCAGCTGCATTTAATAGATGTTTATTCTTATCGTTTCATTTCGCAAATAATCTTCAGCTACTCCAGAATCCTTTTTTTCTGCGGATAATAAGGGAATAATTTGCTTAAAAGGAACTACAATAATTTATTAATCTTTTAAATGTGTATTTTTTTTTATCATTTTCATTATTAATCGATATCTAAAACGAATGGTTATTTAATAGATTCTTCAGATGCACTACGTTGTTTATTTATTTCATCTTAGAAAATTAGTTAAGTCTCGGACAAAGAACATATTTGTCTTAATTGAGAAAGCGGTCGATGAATACTCCTAGAGAATTCCATTTCCTCATAAACTACTGAAATAAACATATTTTTTTTTACTTAATATGAAGGAATTGTGAATAAATTTCCATGATGATGAATCTAATGAAACTATTTCATTTTCCGCCACCATTTATTTTATCTGAAATTTTAATAAGGCGTTAGAGCGAAATTTTACTAAGGCGTTTTCATCTTATAATATTTTGTTTCCATAATGTTATACTGTGTTAATTGTAAATGTTTTTAGAGGAAGGGGAAGGTTTACCTGGTTAAATTCAATATGATTGATTTCATCGCTCTCGAAATCTTTCAAATGATTTCATTTTGATTCAAGACAGCTAGAGCTAGATTACTGGATGAATAAATTGATATTTCGGTTTAAAAACATTTATTTAAAAAATATTTAGATGTTTTTATATAATTTTATTTTACTTGATTTGTTCCATGTTTGTAAAGATGGAATAATGCAATAGATTTCTCATTCATTTATTAATATACTAATGGATTGAAATTTTGATTATTTGTGTATTCTCGAAGATAATATGCTATTTTAATATTTTTTAGAGCTTTGTTATCAGTTGATTGACTCATTTAATTAAACTTTGGCTTCGGGACAATGGACGTGGTAGTGACGTTAAGAACTAATACGTCCCAAAATTACATATCAGAAAATAATTAAAATAGAATTGTGCTGATTAGCAGTATGTTTTTAAAAGACACTCTCATTTGAATTTAATACTAAGATATTTGTGATCCATACTAACTGAACCTAGTAATTTTCTGGCACCATTGTTTTATGTAAGGAACAAGGCGGAAATATAAATAAACTAAAGAAGTGACTGAAATAATTTATAGTGTTTAATTTTTAGATTTACATCCCGTTTTGAAACTACATGATGGCTATTTTTCATAGACACGAGTGACATTTGAGATAGAGCTTCAATCTTATGACTTCAATAGAAAAGTACTGTAGGATGCTTCATCATACCAAATTCAACATTTACCACGGACAAATGCAAGTAGAATGTTCTAGTGAATACAGTCTCTTATTTTGCGATGTCCGTGCCAAGATTGCAACTCTATGCCAAAGCACACAACAATGTTCTCTTTGCGGTATAACGTTTAGATGAAGTTTTTCGCTTTCAGTACTTGTGAAATTCAATATCTAAAAATTTCTGTCCTGATTAGCGGCAGGAAGATTAGAATATTGGGTAAGTGGAAACTGCTCGAAATTGGAGAAGATTCGTTTATTTAAGTTCATTCTATAATAAACTCTCCACTTCTTCTTGATCTTGATGACCTTCAACTTAACTGGCATATCTACAGGCAAATATACATTAGAGCGTATTTACCTTTTGTTGACTCATATCAATGATTTGAGAGACGGAATCATTTCTGATGCAAACAATATCTTTCTGAAATGTTTATTGCTAGTTTATTCTTGCTATTCACTAGCAGCAACTTCTGTGTCAGCAACATTCAAGAAATTTTGATATAACATTTGAAATACGTTCGGTAACTCATAATAAGGAAATAATTTTAAAAAAGACTCTCTCGCCTAATAATAAAATTCATTGTGTATACTCAGCAAACAAATCTCTGCAGTATTAGTTTTAATTGGTTTTTATTAAGTACCACATATAGAAAGTTGATGTCTATACAATTCATGCAGTAATATCGTCGATATGACATGACCTAAAAAAATTGGGTGATTGATTTGAGTTGTTTAATCAATACCAACTCTTTTGTTTTTCTAACTTGAAAATTGATAGATATTTCATAATTTGAATTGTGATCAGATATTTAGAAAATATTCACTCCATTTGAAGATCTCTATTTATTTAACATGTTTCCGATTTCGATGGAGTCACTGGCACCCAGATAGCTCTTTCATAGACGCTCTTGTGTTTTCCTTTTCTTTACATGCAGATACCAGAAAAATAAATTCATTTCTTAAATGACCGAAGTATACTAATGACCAATAAACAGATAATATTCTCCGGGAAAAAATTAAGAACCTTCCCATTTGATTGTGCATCGAGTTTTACTCTATCAATCGCATTTCAAGTTATTTTTCCAATTACTTGGGTTTCGAAAATTTCACATGACTTGTCAATGATATTCACAAGATATCCCAAAAGATCATTTGAAAAGCTTCAAAATTAATCCCAAATAGCGAAGCAAGTTTTTTTTTTAATAATAGAATATCGGATAAGGGAAGATAAGTGAATGAAGTAAAAGAAAAAGAGAGGGAAATGCAACGGAAAACTAAATTGTAACAATACGTGAATAACAATACAGAGTCACTTTTTTTAAAGTTGCGTTGCTGACATTTCCCATTGTCATGATGCTGTTAATCATGTATTCCGTTCAACCTGTTCCCCCCATCTCTTTTCTATTCTATTGCAAAAATCATTTGTACAGGATCCCTGATGTCTTGATAAAACACATTCATCCTGACAAAACAGTTTATTTCAATGATTTGAAATGCCCAAACCATTCAGATTTGTGGAAACTGTCTTCCGAATCGATTGAAAGAAACTAATTCTTATGTTAATTATTCCTTTTATGAAAGCACATACGAAATTCTAATTAGATAAAAGAAGGATCGGTTGATTTTTCTTTCTGTTTAAGATATGCGGTTTGTCAGAAGAGTAAAATGGAATGTTTAAATTGTTTTCATGTTTCAAGGGAGAACAACCACCAAAATATTATATGAGAAAACATTGTTAAACTCATTTTTAGACATTTTAACTTATTCTTTTTAATTGAGATGGAGTTTTAAATTGATTTATTACTCCTAGATTTGGCAGCGCTCTGAAATTTTCAATACTTCCTACGCTTTCGATGGCAATACATTGCTTATGTTTTAAAATTTAACTATCACCGAACCTATTAAATATAATAAAATTTTGCCTCCATATTAGAAAAACAATCGTATGAAAAGTTTAAGAGAAAATTATTGCTGTATTTTACAATATTTATTATACTGATTGTATACTAAAAACGAAAAATAGTATTTTAATTAAAAATAATATCTATAGTGCAGAAATAACGAAAATCACAAGAGAATTCATAACATAAACTACGATGTTTACTCAGCGTTCAAAATGACCGCAGCCAACCGCTCTAAGTATTAGGTCTACCGGAAAGTTCTGTCTGCTCCGGTTACAATCATAACTGGGGATGAAAAGTGGATTACCTATGAAAACATCATAAGAAAAAGGGCATATTGTGAACCCGGAAAACCTGCCCCCTCTACCTCTAAACCGAAGTTGAGCCTGAACAAGAGAATGCTGTGTATATGGTGGGACATTCGAGGACCAATACATTTTGAGCTGTTGAAACCAAACGAAAGGCTAAATTCGGAGAGGTACTGTCAGCAATTGGATAAATTAAAAACAGCACTCCAAGAAAAGAGGCCGGCGATGTTCAATAGGAAGGACATCATACTGCTTCATGACAATGCCAGGCCACATGCTGCTTTGGGGACTCGTCAGAAAGTCGCAGAGCTAGGCTGGGAAATTCTGTCGCATCCACCATACTCCCCGGACCTAGCACCATCTGATTATCACTTGTTTCTGTCCTTACAAAATTTCTTGCCGGGCAAACAATGCAAGAACGAAGAAGATATCAGACAAGCACTGGTTCAATTTTTGGCCTCTAGAGATAAGACAATTTTTAAAAATGGGATATACAAATTGCCATCACGCTGGCAAGAAGTCATAAATAATGATGGCAATTATATTATTCAATAAAGTTTATCCAAAGTATGAAAAAATGTGTTCCTTTGTTTCATTCTAAAACGGACAGAACTTTCCGGTAGACCTAATATATACATTTGCCGCATTTATAATACTGAGCACAAAAAAAAATGTTCTTCGTCTACTTTATGAATACAAAATTAGACAAGTGAAATATGAACATATGAACTTTGTTTGCTTTCAAGATGAGCGCTTCCATCTTTATTTGCGTTAAATCCAATTCATCTGGATTTTTTTCATTTCTAAAGGGAACTATTTATTTTGATGAAAATAAAAAATTGTAATATATATATTATCCGAATCATTTTTCAGAATCATGCTAGAGTCAAAGAGCGAAATTGTACCAGCGTATCTGAAAGGTTTAGTCACTAGGTCAAAATCTTGAAAATATGGCCCACTGACAAGATATGCGCGAATGGTATCTCTTTGCCTAGTAATCTACTGCATTTTGTTTACAAGCATTAATAATTTTCTCCAACACCGTTAAAAATAAAATGTATACCAATCATCCATATTTAATATCAAACAAGGAACGAATACTCCGTGCATTCGTGATATCTTTTTAGGAACTTTCGTTTATAATAAACTCACTTTATTTGGCGGTTTTGTTTTCTTTTTCTATCAGAAGCATCACCTTTATGCCAGAAGTAATTGAATGCGAATTTCCGCATTCTAACTTCCTGGTTTATTAATGTAGAGCATTTCCGCTGGCTCAGCAATGCACATTTCTGGGATCGTTTTGGCGGTTTCCCTCGGCGTTTTTATTTTTTCGTCCAGGATAAAAAAGCGAGTACTGTTTACGGAAGACGAATTACTGTCCGTTTGGCCGCCTTTATTGTTTTTAATCATTTGCCTTTTCTTTTTGTTTTGTTTCTAGTTTTCGTCAGAAATTGGCAAGCTTTTCAGTTTTAAAAATATTTATTTGGATTAGCCAGTTTTTATGGGCATCATTCCGAGTTTCACCAATTTAGGAATCATTTTTTCTCTCTTCTTCTTTTGATATAAAAAAAGAGGAAATTGCAATTGAAATATGTATCAAAGATGGAGGCAAATATTTTCTGACAGGAGGGCAAAACACTTTAAAGGGAGGGGGAAAGCAATTTTTTTTTTTTATTTTACTTCAAAATAACACACAGTAATTAATTTATTTTTTATATCAAGATATTTAAATATTTAATAACTAATTTAACTGCAATAAATAATTATTTGTATGATGTATGGGAATGAAAACTGTACTTACTTAAGATTACTTTAACTGATCGATTTGAGAAATCTTTGAATACAAGTATTTTTTAGCTACAATTTTACATTTTTTTGTATCTCAAAACTATATATATTATAAGTTCTTTTAAAAATAAGAATTATATAAAACACACGGAAAAATATACATATTATCTAAATTCTACGCAAATCTCTTGAACATTCCAGTTGTTTTTCCATAAAAATGACGTGTGCCGTTAAAAGGTCAACAGTAAAAAGGTTTAGTTTGAAAACATAAATCACAGTGTTAAAATTATAGAATAAAAACAGTTTCAAATATGAAGAAGAAACTTAAAATTACCTTTAACTATATAGCTTTTTTACCATTATTACCTTAATTATAAAATTAGCTTTAATTATATTAATCTCCCCAACCCACCCTTGAATATTTCTTACGATGGTAACGCATTCATTTGTTGCTATTGGGCGATAGGCGAGGATCGAACTCGCAACCTTCTGGTTCGTAGCCGAGTAACATGACCACAAGACAAAAGAAATTTCTCATGTCTCGTAGCTGTTATCTGGCTTATAAAGCGTCACCACATTACTCCCCCTCCAGTGCGTCGAAGGTGAGACGAACGATATTTTGTCCTGTTTTTGCTGTTATTAGTGATGATATATTGTCTGTTGCACCTTATCCATTTTTTCAGCTTTTTTTTCCATTTATTTCTGGTAGAGGGCGCCACAACAGTTGTATGAAGTTTTGCGTATTTTCGTCACCGGGTCACCAATGTTGCTATTGGCGATAATCGAGGATCGAACTTGCAACCTTCTGGTTCGTAGCCGAGTAACATGACCACAAGACGAAAGAAATTTCTCATGTCTCGTAGCTGTTATCTGGCTTATAAAGCGTCACCATACATTCATTATTCAAATGACATATCATTCCGTAAGAAGAACTGGATCTTCTTCAAAATTAGATATAACCATAAACTGTATTTCGTAAAATTTAAAGTAATTCTTTTTTTTCTTTTTTTTTCATTTGCAAACAAGAAATCTACATACGACACAACTAACAAATAAAATAATTTTAAAATGGATAATTATTTAATCATAAACCTACTCATACTTTCCTGTTCAGGACAGTTAAATTGGACCAATCCTCAAAAGCTTAACATATTTTGTAATTAATCCCAATCATTTTAATATTAATTTTAAAAACAATTATGAAAGTTCCTAAATAGTTGACAATTTATAATGAAAAACACATTACATGAAAGCATAGAAAGCAAAAATTGTAGTTGGTAAAAAAATCTTATCTGAAATGTAGATTACGAATAAAAGATATTAGAATACTGAAACAAAGAGAAAATTAATGGTATTTTTATAAATATTTTTTAAATTGATAATCTATTACAATATTTGAATATTCTTTTTGAAATTATCGGGGAAAAAGTTGTTTAATAAACAAATATAAAAATACGACAAAAAATGGTAAATTGAAATTTTTCTCCATGTCCAAATGCAGAACACTTTATTTTGCATCCTTCCTATACGAAACAACTTTTTGACTGTAAAGTAAGCTACGAAGAAGATTCCTTGCATTCCTTATTGTGATTCAGAAATTTATTATCCTTTCATTGGTTGATCATTGACCTTTTAATACATATTTACGATTCATTGATAGATAGTGGAAACATTCCCCCACATATTTAGCAAGAAAAGCGAGAGTAATCCATTATTTCCCGAAAACTGATGTTTTCTAGTCAGACGTCCATAGAAATGTCAGATTTGAAGAAGAATTGCTTTCATTTTTTACAATTCGCAACATTTCTTTTCCTTGTGTGTGTGTATTATATAAAACTAATTCTTTGAAAAAGTTCAGTCCAAATATAGACAGAATGACGATGGTAACGTTGGATCATCATTTAAGTCTGTTATGCTGAATGCAATGGTCTCTGAAACAAGGAATATATTAAATTTTCTGAGCTGCAATTTATTCCCGCTTTCGCCCCTCCAGAAAAGAGTGACCAAGTGTACCTGGAGCATTCGAACCTGTTTTAAGCACTGTACAATGTTACATTTTCTTCAAGGAATAACTTTTTTTCAGAATTTGTTACACCGGAAAATAGAAATATGTACTAGAGAAGGTTAAAACTCTCTCAATAGAAGCGGGAATTGTTGACTTCTTGTCCACTAGATAACCTTATTACTTTTCTAAGCAGATCTTCGATGGTCGTCAGAAAAAAAAAAGAAAACTCAACGTATTTCTTTTTTGAAAAATCATTAGCTTTTTCTTGGTTTTTGTATTGGCGTTTTATATAAAATTGGCTAAAAGGATTTTTTTAAATAAAAATGTTTAACTGTAAAATGCGAATTTATGAATCTATTATTCTGGAATTAATTTATCCAAAAACAAGAAATAATATCTTAAATTCGTCCTCGCCTGTCTTAAATGGGTGTATGGGGAGGATCTTACCATTTAAGAACTCTTTTTCTCAGAACTAGGCGAGCTTTTATGATCTAAAAAATAAGTTTTTTTTTGCACAGTTTAAATAGTTTTTTTTTACTGTGGTAGATATGAATATTTCATCAAAATGTTTTCATTAATTATTTAACAAGAAACATTTATCCATATATCATTTGAAGAAACATTTGGAATAAATAGCGTTTGTCGTGAAATAATTGGCTGAAAAAACATTCATAACCGAATTTTTGTTTATAATAGTTTATATGATTTCTAAATAATCTTGGAATGAGCTCATTCAACAAATTTTGTACATTTTTGTATATATTCTTTAACTGTTGATAATAGCTTACCATATTATTTATACATACTGTTTGTCGTCATATCGTAATCAGTCATATTTTATTAGAGAAATAATTAGAGTATAATAAATTAAATCGTAAAACACAGATATGTTAATCTACTTTCTATTTACACATTTTACTTAAACATTTGGTTTATATTGAAATCATATCATTTGACAACAATAAAAATAAGACTCATAAATCATGATTATATATGTATGTATGTATTCACCTCGTGTCAAATCCTGACAAAAGATGATAGTTTATTTTTCGGGATATTTGTACGTTATGCTTAGTTGAGTCACACAATGAGCAACACACATTCTCTATTCTGCCTGCCTGTATTCTTGTTTTTTTTATGCTATTCATTTTTCCAGTTTCTTTATTCTCTTTTATGAGCAATGTTATCACGAAGCTTGATCACTTCCTAATATTTCAATCCCAAAAGGCTTTCTTTCTACTGCAGAGTTTTACTTTCTGATTCGCTGATTGTTGTACTCATTTTATGACAATGCTTTGATTGCATTTGAGGACAGAACTGCTGGATAACAAAACTCCATGAATATTCTTGCCTCTCTATTTTTATTTAAGCTAAAGTATATTAATATGCCATCTTTATTTCTGCTGCAAGAGTTGCTAAATACTTTTAACATAACTAAAAAAATGGATAAAGCGTTTTAATAATATAATAGTTCATAAAATAGCTAAAATGTTTTATAACACTAAATAAAGAGTTTTAAAAGTGTTTTAACGTGTTTTAAAAGTGTGTTTTCAACGAATACATTTCTGTATTTTTTTCTACATAAGAGACCGCACAACAGCAAGAATGATCCAGTACCTCTTTCTAAACTTAACTGAAGTGAGAAGTGACATGTATATGAGAAGTCTTTATTATTTTGCTTTTCAAGCGACTCATTCACTCCTCTTTCAAAAGTCAAAGAAAAAATACCTTCCCATTTTCAACTGTGCAGAGTATAATGGAAACAATTTTGAGATAAAAGCGGTGAATACAATGGATCTAATGAATTCAATTTTAACATTTTGGCATAAATAGAATTTCTTACCCAATAGATGTAAGTAATAAGTAGGAAACTATCTACAAAACGTTTTTAACACACTGCAGTTATATTATGTAATATCTCATTCTAACGCAACACTAGTGTTATTTTAAGAGGAACCTTCTAATTGTGAACAATGGTCAGATGGTGAGAATGACATCTGAACGAAACCCCTTTTTCACATCAGCTGAACTCTGTTTTCTTCTCGACATCAAACTACCAAGGTGACGGATTTTCCGTGAATAGTATGATCAGACATTTCTGGTTAACACTTTATTTCACAGTTGAATGAATCTATGATTGACGAAAACTAACTTCTATTGCATCATCAATCGTGCCCAATGATCATGAAAAAGACAGAATTCTCTATTTGCTGTTTCATTCTTTTCATTAATATCTTATTTCATAAAAAATAAATATTACACATTTAATATTCGTAATATAGACATTCATTATAAGAATTCCTCCGCATTTATAATATTTAACCTTTTTTAAGAATAATTCAAAGAAGAGATATACATCCTTTTCAAATATTTTGAAATTAAGAATAGTCATTCTGGTCACTATGATTTTTTTAGAACAGTAAAGCATTAAAAAAGAGCTGGTGTTTATTCTTAATTACAATACCATCTTTCAAAGAATAATTTTCTCTCTTTTTCAATGAAAGTATCAAATTACATTTAAGTCAAATAAAACATGAGATAACTCTAAAATACCAGATATCGAACTCATGTCGATTGAATAAAAATCAGAACTTACCTCCAATGATCATCATGCAAATCGTGAAGACTTTCTCATTGTCTGTCTCTGCTGCGACGTTTCCGAAGCCAACAGAAGTCATACAAGTCATTGTAAAGTAAAGAGCAGTTATGTACATAGTTCCTCTTGGCGGACCTCCAATCAATTCATATTTAACAACATCTTTGTTTAAGATTCGGCTGAAGTTAAACTGTTGCTGCGTAACATTGCCCAGCTTCCAAAGCCAGCTGTAGGAGACACCATTTTCAGCGTCGCTGCGTCCAATGCTGTAGAAGATACAGGCTAACCAGTGGGCAACCAACATGTAGAAGCACAGAAGAAGAATAAGCATTGCAGCACCATATTCCAAGTAGCGGTCGAGCTTTCGGACGACGCGACCCAACCGCAGTAACCGGACCACCTTCAAGGCGCTGAACAGGCTTCCAATACCTTGCTACCGGGACACAACGTGCATTTTAGTGAGCCTTGGTACCAACAATCAAAAGGACCTTTGTTTTCCTCGCCTTTTGTGAGAAAAACGCCATTTCTTAATACTACTTTCGGTTTTTGCGATTTAAAAGTAATTTTTTTTTTGTAAAAGATGGGATTGAAAAAATATTAATAAAGATAGATATTTGGGGAGGAAATTGGACAAAATTTTAGATTTGGATCTAACTTATGCTCACCGTTTGTAAGATTGCGACCAATTAAAAAATTCGCATTAGTTTAAAAAAAGGTTTCGTATTAATTTTAGGAAAGGATTATACAATTAAATGAGCAGATTTTTCTTTCTTCACATTAAATCGGTTAAGAAAAGTTTCATATTTTCACTGAGAATAATTTAAGCGTTCCCGCTCTTATATCGAAATTTAGCAGATTTTTGGAATGTAAATGTTCTTCTATATGCTCCGTACATTTTGTAACTTTCAAGGCATTTTTTGAATACGTATATGCTATTTTCTACAACAAAAAAGCATCGCTGAATATTCAGAAAATAGGCAAATATTTAGTTGATCTTAAATTCAATTTGGAATTATTAAAATGCAACAACAGGGAAATTTTGGTTGAGAATCTTTTACTCCTGATGTTAACAGCCTACAATCCAAATTTTCATGTCCTAAGTGAATGCAAAACAAGAAATTCAGATAATATTTCTAAGCATTAATCACTTCCGCGAATGCAAGGAGAAATTTTGTTCTAGAGAAAAGCTACATAAATGATTGCTGTTTTATGCTAATTTGGAAGATAATCGAGAAAACTTGCATTTCAATTTTACAAATATTCCCAAAATTGTGCGATTAGTATATGACAATCCTTAGAAAGTTTCCTTTTTAAAATCTTTCAAACGATTAATTAAAAATAAAATGTACCAGAATTCAATTATAAATAAAATATAGATGACTATATACTATAAATATAAATAAATACCTTAAATATATACTATAGAATATACAGTTAATAAAAATTTAGTTGGAAAACAAATTGAACAACATTTTATCATGAAGAATTATAACTATTGGATAGATTGATCATGAACATTAATAAACTATTGAATATAAAATTGTTATAAATATACGCTAATGAGCAAAAAATAAAACAATTTTTGATAGTATCTATATTTAAAATGTTAACGAAGAATCCTATGATTATATTAATATTTCCATTGAATCAACAAATTTGTAAAATACTGAAGAAAGTTGTTAATGGTTGTTAGGAAGATCTGTTGATAAACGATTATTTTCGCTTGTACTAAATAATTTCGTTAGCTAATTAACTCAAAGCCTTTCAAGGTGCATTCTCAGTTATTTCAAAAATCACGTTATTCTTCCAAGAAAAATTATATCACGAATTTAAATAACTTAATTAAAACTCTTAAGAAGCATTTGATATAAGTTAAAACACATACTTAGAGGGAAGACCTAGTTCTGAAAGGAGAAAATGCGTGCCAGAGTACAATTTTATAGATCCAAAATTTGAAGAATATAATATTGTTGATCTTCAAAATTGAATTTTCATAACTAACATAAATACAAAGATTAAAATCAATGAAAAATTTGAAAGCACGGAAAAGCCTAGTTTTTGTAGTTGTGTCTGACTGTTGCAATAGATCATACTATGAATCATTGCCAATGAAACTGTCACAGAACATGCAAATGAATAAAATACATTTTAGTTAATTTTTATCTTCAAAGATAAAAACGTTTCTATATTGCTAAAATATTTTTCTTGTGCTATTGAAAAATTTAGATACAGAATTATTTTTCGACATAAAACAGAATTTATTGTTTTCCAATAATCATGAATACTAACAAATAATTGCAATGTTTTAAAGAGAAAATTCTATGATAAAACATTTATAGAGTGATAGTGTTAAGCTTAAAAACCTTCAATGATTGAACTTCTTTTTTTTCCGGACTAGAAAATATTGAAGGAGATTATTCGACATAAGTTAGACTCTGATCTGCCGGCGTCCTAGCATAGGGGTAGCGCGTCTTCCCAGTGAACTGGGCGTCCTGATTTCGAGTCCCGGTTTGCGCAGGGTTGTTCTTCCGTTGTTCTATCTGTGAGATGTGTGAATGTGCCCTCCTGTAAAAAGGGGTTGTGCAAGCGAATGAATGATGCGGGAGTAGCAAAGTCGTACTCTTGTCCCTAGTTGGCGCTACTAAAAAAACAAGAGACGCTCCCCCACCCGCTTAAAATCGCTCTCTTCGTAACAGCGGGCTAGTTCATGCCAAGTGCCATAAGAAACAACAACAGACTCTAATCCAGTTTTGTTATTTTAAAGAAGTTATGTTAGGTTTTGAAATATAATGAAACGAAACCATTAACTAAAAGAAATAATAAAAATTATCAGTTAAAATTAAAAATAAGCTAAGTAAATCCTGAAGGATTTATAAGAAAATCGTCCTAGTTTACAAAACATTAAATAACAGAATAAAAAAAGATCAGTGGAGTATCAAAAATAAACAATTTAAATGTACCGAATCGATTTGTTGCCGTATAATACTCATCGACATTAAAGCAAGGAATCGGGGCTTTGAAAAATCCACTTTTTTATATGATTAAACAAAGTTTAAATTGATATAAAATAAAATGTCTTAAATTAACTATTTTTTCTTTTAGTGTTGAATCCTATCTTCAAAAAATTTGTTTAATAAGTAAATTTATACTATTGCTAAACACAAATGAAAGAATCTCTTCTTTTCAAAATATTAATCAGAAAATAAATATATAACAACCAATAAGAAACAAAATTAAAGTTCCATACTTCAAATAGTTACACTAATCATAACTACAAAATTCATTTTAAACTTTATTACTCTGAAACTTGTTTTCAAAATTTTCCATACTTTAAAAACTTAAAAATTTTTGAAGATTGATAAAGCAAACAATTTATAAATTTTTAATTCTTTTAGTCAATGCGAGAAGTTAAATAAATTCTCTAGATAAATATTTTAAACATTGGTTGCCCACAAGGTTAAAAGACATTTTAAAAAATCATGCACTTTTTAATAAAAGTTAAATAGGATATTCTCCTTAAAACTTACATCTTCTTCGTGATCAAATGCATTGAAAACATCGTATGGTAAACAAGAGAGTAAATCGATGATGAACCAGCTCTTGAGATAATTCATGCGAATGATTTTTGGATCCGAGACGACCTCGCCCCCTGGTCCAACGAACGTTGTGTGAAAATTGAGTACAATGTCGATGAAAAAGATCACATCGACTATGCTATCTAGGACAAGAAGTGACACATCTTCGGACGTCTTGTTCTTGAAGGCCACATTGTACGGTACCATGATGGCGGTGTAGAATGTCAAGCACAATATCACCCAATCCCAGATGGCCTTGAATGCGCAATAGTGAAGCAAAATATGAGGTGGCGTTTTGGGAGCTTCTTGTCGATATTGGGGGAGGACCTCGGAGTTCAAACTGATCATCTGGAAAGTAAAACATTTTTTATGTAAAAAAATGAAATCGCAAAGAATTCACAGTGCTAATCGCAATAATACCATTACAAAGAAACTGTGAGCATCGAATGAAGAAAAACTGACCCAACTTCTCCTGTCAGTCCACATACAGAATCAGCGGATGAAGGCTTCTTAAAGCGACAGAGTACTAGAAAAACCATCAAAAAATATCGGCTCATATGATAAATCAAGTCTTTCTAAATGTGCCTGCAAAACTTTAGAGCTGTAGCTTCATTTTTTATTAAGTTATTGAAGAATTTTTGATGCAAGACAGGAGAGTAAACAATGTTGCCACGCCTACTTTTCAGATTCAAACATCTTCAAAAGAAGCTCATTCGGCAAAAATATTACCAATTTACCAAAGTCTTGCATCCAATGAGCTATTAGAGCAATGTAATCGGTGCATCATACAAAATTTCAACGCGACTCTCCATAGGGAGAGTCATTTGGAGTAAATGCTCACATCAAGCAGAGTAGCAGAAATATACATTTAATCAATTTTGATATGGTATTAATTTTTTAAAGGTGTTTTGATATAGTTTTGTGAAATTTTGCTCTTTCGTTAGTTTTTCTTTAGATTTTCAATATAAAAAAATTATATTTTGTTGCAATAAATTTTTGCATTTTTTAACTTTAAATAATTTAGAATAACTTTAATTACATTTTTAAAAAGTTACAGGTAAATTGGATAAATTTTATATTATGATTTAGAGAATCAAAACTTTAAATGCATTTTTCTCCATGTTGTGTTTTTGCTTATATGCTACAATTCGAAAACCTAAGGCTTTCTTAAAAATGGAGGTAGGAGTGTGAAAGTTTTTGTGAATGTTCAGAAATATATGTTTTATAAAATTTAGTATGGAATTAGCTTTAAGGTATGTAGTCATTTTATTAAAAAGGTCCAAAGTCAAAATTTCTGCATTTTTCAGAATGTTTCGTGTTTTTTACAATAAAAGAAATTATAAAAATGTAAATACTGTTGGCAGGATGAAATCCATACTGAGTTTTATGTAGTATATTAATAGGTACTTGGTAAAAATGGGAGAAAAATCTTCATATTTAAAAAAGTCTTAGGGTTTTAAAAAAAAGCTCAAAATTTTATAAAAAATAAAAAATTATTTCAAAAAAATTTAGGGGAGAGTTATGGAATACTGTTTTACATAAAATAAAAGAAAAATATAATTTTAAACATTAAAATTGAAAAAAAAAGTGTGAGGTAACGTGTCGCTCCTTAAGAAATGTTGCGAACTTCAAGGGATTTAAATTTTCTAATCACTGTCATTCACTGAGTGAGAATTTTATAACCATTAAGAGATTTTTAAGATGAGCTAATATTATATACCAAAGATTATTCTGTCACAGCATGTTACCTATTATATAAGGATGAAGTATAAATAATGCTTATACATAAAGATTAAAGCACATTGTAAAGTTAATTATTTCTAACAAGTTATACTTTTCCAGTCAGTGAAAATGAATCAATGTTTCAGTGTTAAGTCAGCGTTGTTTCTTTATTATTAGTTTCTCTTTCTCTATATTTACAAATTCACATATTTGTAAAAGTAATAAATTCAGAAGTACGAAGGAAAAATATAATTAAAACGAGGAAACATAATATAAAAATAAATGCAGAGTATATTTCTAAGCAAAGTACACAAATAAACCTAAAAAATATAGAGGAAGAATATTCCACTAAAAATTTACTTTGGGAAAGCCAACAATTTTTGCTTAGTTTTCAATGCTCATACAGAATATATTCCATAACATTTTTACGATTAATCAGAAATATTTCCTATTGCTAAAGCACATGTATTTTTTTTAATCTTTTCATTATGCAGTTACTCCTTACAGATTCCATTTTTTAAATCCAAATATTGATTCATATATGTTGAAATGCTTATTTCTATTACTGCATAAATATAAAAACAGAAAATATTAATAATTCGAAAAATAGTTTCATTTTCGTGAAAATGATGATGTCAAAATTTTAAGTACTGATGAAAATCTGCCACTTGTGAACAAGGTTCAGTAAGTAAGCAACTAAAAGTTTTGATTAATTTTATTATTAAAAAAATATTTGCATCGTCATTGAAAAATTAGCGAGCGTATTCCATTGTTCAAAATACTTGCATGTAATTTGACTTGCTCCGTAACGGTAACTTTGGAATTAAATCATTCCCTCACTTCCCGACATGCTAGAACTTTGAAACTTAGTATATTTTTTAAAGCAGTGTTCAATTTCAATACTTTAAGAATTTAGTTATTGGTTTATCGATTGATTTAATAAAATTTGGATTCATATGAGCGATTCTATTTAGTTCAGAAAAGTTCATTTTAAAAATTCATACTATCCATAATAATGAATTACAAAGTGAAGACTAAAAAGGAGAAAATCATTAGATTAAAAAATTGTCATTCATTTTATTTATCATAGAATTACATTGAGCTATTAAACCCAGGCTAATACTTAGAAGTGACTTGCGCAGTTTCTAAATATTCTGCAAGTTCGAACTTTTTAATTAATTTTCATTTATGTTAACATTAATCTGGTTTTATGAAACAATAACAGATAAGTAAATTTTGTCATGCAGCTCAATTTTTGAAATGCTGCTCTTTTAATTGATCATGTTATATATTCGAGCGCAATGGCTATTATTTGTAATAAATTTTAAAATTGAAACTATATGATAATTTTAAAATGTAACATCCCTAATAAGTCTGTGAAAAAAAATGCTAATTAATTTTTTTATTGCAGATTTACCATTTTTAATCGATTTTCATTTATTTCTAGTCAGAGTTACAGACTTTGGTACCCTAAAGTAGAATAACTTGAGCAAAGTGCATGGAATCATTCAGAATACGTTAAGCAGAGCAACTCCTCTATGATAAAAACATGATACAAAAAAAAAAAAAAACCAGAAATCCAGTGCTAAATTTAGAGATTCAGAACCTACTTTTGTTTCATTTCATTTCGACTCACACTGATAAGGAATTCTGAATTGAAATCAACTCCCAAAACGCACTGCCACACGAAAAACGTTCAGATCATTTAAAACAGGAGAGAAGGAAACAAAATTCTTCAGCCATTTGTAAAAATGGTTTGAAACTCGTCTATTTCATCAGATTGAGTGGTGAGATATTTTCGTCATTTATTCATATTGTTATGAATCTGTAATGTTGCTTCCCAACACGGTTAGTTCATTTACTGAAAAGACCGTTTTATGATCAGCTCTGTTGGATGCTGATCGGATGCCGAATCAGTGAACCCAGGGCTTGGCGACGAATTTGGAGACAAAATAGATAAAGCCGGAATCTTCAAGAATTTGGAAGATAGAAGCCATAGGGGCCGATATACGTTTGATTGTTCCAGAACCTTCTCTGCCTACTTCGGAGACTATAAAAGGCCAGCAATCTAAGTCGCAACAGTCATCGAGAGTTTAGAGTCGCCTGGCGAGTCAACAGCGAATTAGTTGGATTATTCCAGCGAAGCGCATGTATTGAGTGGAGCTCAAGTGATTGCTTAATTGAGCTGTGTGCCTAGTCCTGGAATTTATTGTAGAAGCAGCATCGAGAACTGTGAGGAGTAACCAGTAGCGTAGTAGTGAGTCGGCAGTTGGATACAGATAAAGCGATGAGACAGTGGAGAATTGCAGGTGTTTGGAGAGACCGTAGAGAGTAGCTACGAAGATTCTCTCCTCCTGCTGAATTCTGTCTAGTCGTTTTGAGTGCTGTGGTTGTTATTACTACCGATTACTACTTGCGGCCTACTGTTTGTTGTAGTGTGCTGCTGTGTGTTGATTGTGTGCATTTGTTGTCTGTGTATTCTTGTCTTCGCATTAATAAATGTCTTCGTTTGTTACTAAGGCCAGTTGATTGTGTTTCTTCACCGACTAACAAATAGAAAGAACCTTGAATTCATAACAATATGAAATAACTATTTATACCTAAACCAGTGAATTAATCAAATGCACATTCCCTTTATATTACAACAATAAAGTGACATATATTTGAAGCAGTATTTATATTCGCATACATCAAGGAGTTTTCTCATTGGATGCACAAAAGACGTAGTCGGAAAAATTGTCTTTTCTTAACTTACAATATTAACTTAAAAATGCCATATTAATTATGCTATCTAGTCAAGAACTACATTCCGAGAATTGAAACTGAACAAAGCGAATGTTTACATTTAGAATTTCATAATTCCCTTTATTGCTTTTTAGTACTACATAACATTTAACAGCTTAAATCTAAGACTTCTTTCATCATCATAGCCAGAATTAAAATAATATATTACGTTATGTAGTAAGAAAAACCAGACAGATCATTACGTATTCAGGGCAGTGTTTTTTGTTAACCTAATATCTGAACAAACTGAGTAAAGCATTAAGAGGCCATTGGACATAATAATAGGACTTTGAAATGGAGGGAGATCGAGCATGAAAATGCATTTCGACTTACAATACAACTACAATTTTATTCTAGGCGCACAATCAAATAACCGAAATTTATTTTAATAGGTGTCTCTCTACAACGTGAATTAATATTAATGTTAATTTTTTTTCATTTATCTTGTAGCTTTCAAACAGAGAGACATTTGTTCCGATTAGACTTAATAAATAGAAAAAGTACTCTGACAGGGAAAAAAACATAACATTTTTTTGCTTTTAGTTGGATGTGGAGGTGAAATATGCTACATATAGATATCGGAGCGGATAAGGGACACGAGAGAAGAAGCTGAAATATTAGTTTTCCACGCTTAAATGAAAAAAACTAGTAATCTAAGAGGAAAAATTTAACTTAGCAAGTCACAAGTATTAAAAAAAATTATAAAATCAGTCGAAGGATATTAACATAGCTTTGTTACGCCAAGAGTAAATTTTCATAAAACATCAATTTTGAAAAATATTTATATTTTTCAAAATTTGAGTTACGTTATCAATTTCACTACATCTCACTCATGCAGCAGAAAGTAGTCGATAAAAATTTGCGGGACTATGTCTGCTTCCTTTTTCAAAAAACAAAGGGGAAAAAAATTGTCGACATTCAGAAATTTCAAATATGTACTTTTCTATCGGTTTCAAAACACAGAGAAGAGAACAAAAATTCAATTCTAAAACTGTTCGACAGTTCCAGATGATTTCTATTTGATTTTTAATCAGAAAGTATGTTGAAAATTAAATTCGAAATCAATATTTTGCTTAAATTACCATCCCTTTACATGTGGATATTACGAATGAGACATAATTTTTATTCAAACTCTCAAAACTAATAATTATCCCGTCCTTACCTTCCTAGCCGGACATGTAATATAAGGGCATAATTTGGATGTCAACCCAATAAATAGAAGCAATAAAAATATTTTTAAGTATCTTTTATCATATTTTGATACTTTTGATAACACTGAGCTAGTAATTTACCCTGATTCAAAAGGCCTGTTTTGGACCTTTTTACTAGTTTTAAAGGGGGGCAGGAGTTCAAGGAAGTGTCGTGAACAGCATCACCGTGGTATTAATTAAGGAATGGGAGTCCGTACAGAAGGGAATTTCAAGGTATTCAAGGAAGAAAATTTAAAAGCTGAGAATCCAATAATCAACAAATCATTTTACACCTTTAATAAAAGAGGGTATTAGAAGCATTAAATAACCATTACCAGAATGGGCTTATGCTACAAGTATTTTTAACAAGATTTTAATATACTAAAATATGTTACATTTTTATTATTTGGGGAAAATATTTCGCTGATTATTAACGGCTGCATAAAGTACATCAATTTAAGAAACTCCAATTCTATCTTATGTTTCCATGTGTAGAATCTTATTGTGTCATTGTAAAGATATAAGTTAAAATAATAATCAAATTTGTTTCCACTGTTGAGATTTCATAACTTCTCTTAATAAATTTAGTTCGCATATATTGTTCATTAAAAGTTTGAAGTTGCATTTTCCACACTCAATATTCCACACTCAATAGAAATGCAAACATCAATATGAGTTTGTGTTTGAAATAACATCATATAAACATATGAATAAATAGAAATGACAAATCAAAGAAAGAGAATCTATTAAAAAAGGCTAAAAATATTTATTACCAAAAACAGATACAGCAAAGAAAGAGTAAATATTATGAAGTAACCGTTTTTGAAAAATAAAAAAGTGATTCTTAAACCAACACATGGAAGTTACTGCGCTAAGCTCTAAGCCTTTTTATAAGATTGACACTGCTTCGCTTTGCATTATTAATCAATTAATATAATGCGATAAATTAGTTTTCGATGGAAAAAACATTACTTTTGATAAAAATAGATTCTGGTCATAACTTGCATGAATAGATTCAGAATGAAATATCAAATGCGTTCATTTCCTATGTCTTCAAATAAAATTCAAGTTTTTGAATAATTTTAATGAAAATAAATAGAAGCAATATGATTTACGTACTTTAGATTTTTTATAAACATCTTAGGATTCTTTTCTTACAAATTAATCCAAAATCGTTTAAAAATTTTGGAAGTGAAAAGAAAAATGAAGAAAATTTACTGCTACCATATTTTTACAAATTAAGCTCAAGTAGAATTTTATCACTTTTTCACGTCGAAATTCCACTATTCTTTATTCAAACATAAAAATAGAAAGTTCGAAAATCCTTCCCTCTGGAAGTATAGTTTCAAATAAACCAGAATATTGAATACAAATGTACTACAGGTTCATCTTTCTTCGGTTCTTTCCTTCCTTGAATTCAGTCGAAATCCCATTACCTGTTGGATAAAGAGTTTTCGGAAGAACAAGTTTCCGATTAAAATGCGACTCATCCATATCAATTATTCAGCGAGATCCAGGAATTGGAAAAGATTCAAGTAGGACAACAAGTTGACCGCATCCTTCGAATAAGAGCTGAAACTACCATAAATCTGTCAGATTAGAATTTCTTTGATGGGATGTAGATGTAAAGTAAAAGGATTAAGTCCAAAATGAATGTTTAAGATTCGTAAATCAAAGAATAAGACTGTATTTTATTATTATTTTTATCCTTTGAAGCAAGGGTTGATGTTTGAACCGACACAATTTTTTTTCTCTAGCTCAAGCGTTCAACAGTAGGAAGTTCAGAAACATAATAAATTAATTTTTTTTAAAGCAATAATCATGATCAACTGATATTTTTTTTAATTCCATCATTTTTAAATAATTATAGTCTGCGAGATTTATGGTCTTGTAGATGATTTCAACACAGTAGATTGTAATAGATGAAAAGTTAATTCTTTCAATCAATTTTTTTAAGTAATCGAAAGAGAAATAAAAAAAATGTCTTTGGCATATAATTTATATTTAAATGTAGATCTTCAAAATTATGTTGAGCACAAATTATTTTAAGAATGCAATAATCATCCATATTGTTTCATATAATATTCTTTACGACGACGAAATGAAATAACCTTTCTTTCTTATATTTAACTGACGCAAATTTCTTCATAGCCTTCACTTAGTAAGTATGAAGCAAAAACTAGAAGACACTAGTGCTGTTGATGAGTTTTAAGAAGAAATAAATATTATTGAGTTTAAAATCCTTTCTGTCTGCTTCGTTTCTTTCTATTAAACAAATGAAACAAGAGTCAATTTACATTCAATTGATTTGATTCCATTACTATTATTCACATCCAAATTTTCATTTTTTATAAATGTCTTCGGTACGGAAAAGTTCCGTAATAAATTTGTAGAAACAAATTCCTCTCATTTCATTTATTGTTTTCAACGCTCTTCTAAACGCGGTCTCGTTTTAAAAGAACAAAAATTAAGACCATCAACAATTCCGTTATCTAGAACATAGATTGTCATTCTCACACTGATATTGATAGATTACCAAATGCCGTTCATTGCCAATGCACCAAATTTTATAGACGAAAATAAAATTTATATAGCAACCATTTTTACTCTTGAGCGCATATAGCACTAATTAATGCGCGAACTCAAATGCGAATGAGCGCAAAGCAATAAAGAGATTTAAAAAATTGCTCTCTAAATATCACAAATAACAGAAGCTACTAGTCGAAATGCTAGTAGATAAGATAAATGATATTTTAAAAAAAATAATGCGACATCACTGAAGTTATCCAAAAGTAAAACAAGCGCAAGGAATATAATTGCATTTTTGATTTTGCATCGCAGTTCATTTATTTGTTAAGTTACCATCCCGTTCTGAAGCTCCATTAGAGCTTTCCTGGTGCCTTGTAGTTTTCATAGGTGTTAAGGTGACATCAGAGGGTTAAAGGTGTTAGACATTAAAGGTGTTAAGGTGACATCAAACAAAAAACACCGCACGTTTCCGCCTTCAAACGAATGGGCATTATCATCACGTCTTAACATGTTTACTAGTAGCTAATTATAGTGTTCCACCTTTATTATTAAAGTGGAGTTGATCATGATGAAAACATGTAAAATATACACCAGATTTTTACTGTAAAAATTATCTAAAATAATGTGTAATTATTAGATTTTTAGATAAAACCGCAAATTCAAAAGTCGCGGTTCAGAAAGCTTTTATCGCTTTAACAGTCATAGAATAGCAATCTATTTGTACTGATCTTCAATAAATAGGTAATCAGTAAGGTAAAACGAAAAAACCCACTTTTGCTTTTTAATTGGTAATAGAGGGGAAAAGTTGCATTTTGGTGTACATAACAAAAATTAAAAATTTGAAAAATCTTGGAGTACACCTTGGAATGTCGCAAAGACGTTCAAGTTTCATAAGAACACACTTTTTCAAAAAATGTTGCGTACCTTTATTATGAAATAAAAAGATTTAAATAGGCGTTACAATATGAATAGAAATATAAAAACAGTTTTGCTATTACATTGGTATGGCATCTAGGACACTAAGTCATCGCCGTAGCGGATGTTATTGAGAAGAAGCGGAGATTGCGTGTGGTGACAAGCTCAGATCTGGTGTCAGGTCAGCAACGTTGCCGAGTTCAACTGAGTTGGCGTCTCCGCTCCCTCTATTGTGTACTAATTAACGTAACTCATTTTTTAGTTTGCGTGCTTGTGTGCTTTATTGTGAGTAAAAATGGCTCAGACTAAATTAGTGAAGGCAAGACAAATTTCGGAATGTCCTTTTTTGGGAAATTTAGTTAATTGCTTGAAGTTGAACTGCCGACTTACGAATCTGTTATGAAATGTTACTGTTATATTAGACATAACCTCAAAATTACTTCTGAAAATGAAATATGTAACAATTTTTGAGAGAGAATCGCTGAAAACATGTTTCAACAAGGAGTGTGTGTGTGTGTGGGGGGGGTTCGTTTCGTCATTATGAATTGCTACTGTTATGTTAGACATAACCTAAAAATTGTTTCAGAGAAGGATCTTTCTGTAAGTGAAATATATAACTCTGGAAAAATGTTTTAACAAGGGGCGAGAGGTTCATTTCATTTTTGTCATTTGCAAGCTATGAGATCATATCAATGCAATACTTTGCATCGAAGTTTATCTTTATAACTTTAAACTTCCAGATTCCGCCTTTATTTTCTGTTCTTGCTTTTAAAACAAATCATAAACCAAATTCTTGTTGAATTTTCAGTTCATTACTTAGCACGAACAAAACGATATTTTTCTGAGCATCAGAGTAGCCATTTCTTAGAATAATCGTGTCTCTAACGTTTTTGAGATCGTTGTAGAGATGTCTAGAAAATGAGATAAGGTTAAACAGATGTTTGGAACCATCAGTATCTTAAGGTTTTAACTTTATATTAAATCACACAAGCACATACACTTTCACAATGTACTCAGTCAGTCTTAAGATATATTTGAAGGATCTGATTGGTTTGTCTCTTTTTGTAAAGAACACTGGTTTTCTTCAGCCTGTTATAGTCACAGGAACCGTTTCTAATACACTAGTATTTTTTGTCCATTCTTGATTAAACTTAACTATTTTCTGTAGTTCTTTACTTTTACTTATTTCTTTCTTCTTCAAAGCGCTTGTGGTAGTTAAATAAATATCAATATTACCTATAACCATTTAGGTAATATTGATATTATATTTAACTGATAATATTTCTATATGCAAGGCATCTGAAACGGAGCCAAATAGTATAGTGGACTCGGTTATCGACTTTCCCCGGCTTCCTTGTCACTCGCAAGCAGTGGAAAGAGCTGTGAAACTGGTGACCGAATCGGCTCAAAATGTTTATGGTTTAATCGCAAGAGAGGATACATTAAGAGCAAAAATTGATTCATGTGTGAGTATGCCAAAAATTATTACAAAAAATGACAGTTTAATGTGGCAATGAAGTAGAAACAAACATTTTGAAGCAGTAACATCTGTAATTATAAAGCAAGGAATGCAAAATTTGACATTAAAAATATTTTAATACTATTATTGTATTTTGTAATTAATAATTTTTTCTAATTGTAATGCTTATATATGTATTTAAAACCATCTTTTGTAACATTATAAGAACAAAAAATATTTTATCAAAATTTATAATTTATAATTTTTCATTGTTTTTTTATTTATTTTTTTTTACAAATTATCTGTGGCACTTCAAGTCGTTGTAAAATTGCAACAAATTTTTTTGAACCTAAAAAGCAACTTTCTCCCGCTATTACGAAACTAAAATCTAAACAAATTTTTTAAAGGCCTATTTTAAAACTTATAAATTTTATACATTTTTTTTAAACAAATTTTAAGCATTTTGCGCCATCTCAAGATGTTGTTGATTGCAACCAAATTTTTAAAAATTATTTTCTAAACTAAAAGGCGACTTTTCCTCACTATTACCAAACTAAAATCTAAAAAAAAAAAAAAAGGCCATCTTCGTTTTACCCTAATAATCAAGTATTTATACAAATTTTATTTCAGAATATTTTCATAATCTGAATATAATATATATATAATAAGTCTTATTAATTATTTAAAAGTATGTACTTACATGAGCGATCTGTGATTGTTTTGTGTTTTCTGTTTTTATAGGCAGGTGCATCGAAAATTGCTGAACAAGAACGGATCGACTTCTCGTCACAGACCGCGCTAGTCGTGCGAACTTGCTCAACCCTGAAACGGAAAACAGTTCCTCTGATCATTTTGACAATTTATATGGCACAACAGTAAAATGCTGTCTCCTAAAAGTATGTCATTTAATTAACTTTGAACAGTCACGATGAATACAATTGAAATCATGGATAAAGCTCTGAGCAATATATAGAGCTCATGTTAAAACTCATGTTCGAACTCATGTTAAAATCCAGTTGCTCCATCCACATACTCTGTAAATGTAATGAAAACTGACAAACCTATTAGATGGGAAAAAAGTGTAACGCAATTGTATATAGTAAGTTTTTGTCATGAAGTCCATTTTTAGGTAATTGGGCATTTTTTATGCGTTGCACAGAACAAAGCATTATTTCAAAACCTTGACGAATCACATAAAATACGCTTTATCTATTTTTCGCATACTTTTCAATAAATTAATGCCCTTAGAGGTGCTTATAAATAAATAGTAAATTACTGTGAAATAAAAAATAAAAATTTGAAAAAGAACAGACTTTCAAAAATTTATTAAAAAGCATAAAACATTCATATAATAATATATGTAGATAAAAAATAGCAAAAGCGTATGATGCTGATAAAAATAATGTAAGTGAATACAAATTTTAAGTTTTAATAAATGTTTCGGATTTCTTATACTCCGGTTTTTCATCTCATTTCTTCACAGTACCTCACTTTTTTGCGATTTCATGACAATTTTATAATCGACCTTTTATCATATTCATTGGCAGGTCGTGCTTTCTCGTCTAGGATCAAAGTTAATTGATTCCAACCAAGAGTTATTAAGTTCCTAGTTATTATTAAGTTACAAAAATATTATAATATCGAAGAGAATACTAAAATCATAACTCTATCTCTTAAAGAAATGGATGAAAATTCTAAAGATGAAAGCTTGTCCAAAGGGAATTTACCTTTGGATGCATCGTCTTCCAAGGGCTGCTTCAAGGCTGTTATGTCTCTGAAGGTGAGAAGAAAAAGCACAACCATGTCTTTCTCGTTCTTGATGGGTGCGATATGCAAGAGCAACCATAGCGGAGATCCTGCGGAAAAATGAAATTTATCATTTGACATATAACATGACTAGGGAGTTCACGCTAATCATACCAACATCAAGTATGTTTGAAACATATCAATAACCCAAAATGAGCCATTTTCATTATGTGCAAGGGATACAAAAATCGTGCATGGGCTAATTGAATTTCTGTACCTTACAGAAAGAAAACAGGTTTAGTTAGATGGCATATTCATTGCAATTCATATTGGATGAATGATGTGCAGTTAAATCAAAGAAAGTCAGTCCGGTGTTTAATGTTAAATGTAAAATAATTTGTATAGTTTTAATTTTTGATGGCGAAGAACGAAATCTATGTGCTATTCTTTACAGTGAGTAACTGAGAACGAGGGCCGTTGTATTTCTACTTGCCTCTAATAAAATGAGTAATATTCACCTTTGCTAGAAAAGAACCAGAAAATTACGATTTAATCACCATATATATGAGTTTTCATTCAAATAGAATCATTTATTCTACTGAACAATGGTGAAAGAAACGTTATTAACATCATTTTCTTTTCACTTAATAATTAAAAAAAATCTTCTCAAATTCTAATTTCTGCTATATTCTTTTATTTTAAATATATGAGCATGTAAAGCAAAAATGGAATAGAAATATTAAAGATAGAAAGAAATATTAAAGTCAAGGATAAAGCTGTTTAATCAAACTGATATCAGCTGCGATAGTGAAGATTTATAAAATCTTTGATAAATATTTCAACTATCCGCTACCTAAAATATACAGCATTATTTCAATTATTCAGCACCTAAAATATATACCATCAGTCTGTTATACATTTTGTCTCAGAAAAATCAAATGCATGAAAGATTGAACTATCAATTTCTAATATTTTAAGAAAGTCTAAGGAGAAAACGTGACGCCAAATGTTCAAAGTTTTAAATAGTAAATAAGTTTTTACGAAAATAAAGTATGCAAAGATGAGCTAAATTGTATAAAAATCTTTCCTCATAATTTTTTAATTAAATTTATGTTTTCCAGTCCTTTAGTGGTTTGAGTTTACCATATATTGGACGTTTGCTGTATCCGCTATTGCATTTACTGAAACTTAATACATACACCATATAGGAATATAAATAATTAAATGAATATGTATCCAATAATATTTCGAAAAATTCCTTATTTATTTACACCTTTTCGGTGCCCTTTGTCATGATCGGAGCAATACGCATTTCAAAATATTTCTGATTTTAATTTGGGCTTGACAGGGTTTGATGCCAATATTATCAGGATACAAGGTGGATACCTTTAATTATTAATTAATCAATTATTAATATTAATCTAAATACAATTAACCAGTTAATTGATTAATTAATCGGAAAGAAATCAATCATTTTTGTTTGAGAAATATTTCGAAAATCTTGTTTCATTTTTTTACTGAAAAATACTAATTTAAATGAATGAGTATAAGCAATGAGTATTGAAAGAGTGAATACATTTCATATATATATCAACACATGATTGCTGAAAAATGGATTTAGAATGTCCGAGAGGATTTTAATTAAAGAATTAATTTAATTTATATTCATGCACTGATAAAAATCTCCCCCAATGCAAAAGACTGAAAAGGATTTTTGACATAAAAAGGAATAAAAAAAAAAACATTCCATTCAAAAAGGTTCAAATATGTTTTGAAAAATATAGCGCGATACGAAAAATACCCTTTCGGATTTCCGAATATAATAATGAGCATTTATAAAGCTATGCAGCTTAGAAACTGGAAAAAAAGGACGAAATTCCGAAAATAACTCTTATTTTAAAAAACTAATTGCAAATCATTTCAATCTGATTAGAGAAATTCTAAAATATTTTATCCAACCTCTAGACAATGCTTAAATAATTATATATACCATTGGGATCAAATATTTTCGGTATAGAGTGTATGAAAGAAAACTTTAAATTAACAGGGAAAACGTTTTATGTTTTCACCAAATTTTTGGAAAAACACCAAAGAAATTTTCTGAATGAATTATTCCTTTTTTATGTTAATTTCGTATCAAAATTTAAAAATATGTATTCAAATTTCCTTTTTGAGGGGAAAAAGAATTTTTGTCGATGCAAGCTTGGTTCAAATATAAATTAATAAAATCTATTTTTTAAACGCTATTTAAAAATATTCTTGTCGAAATCGAAAAAATACATTAGCTGATAAATTTAACAAGAATTTTTTCAACAATAATTTATATCGTATTTTCTGGCTCTGCTGTATATTGGTACATTCCAAAATAGATTCAATTTAATTATATACCCTTCATCAAAGTGTTACGCTGAAATTTGTATACATCGGTGCAATTATACAAAGAAAATGAAGGGAAAGAAAAAGGGCCAAATATTCCATTTATTAAACCGTTTTCGTTTTATTAAGAAAAATTGTGTTTTAAGCATTGAAACCGAAACCTTAAAGAAGTATCTGTTTCATAAATCACGCAGAAGAGAGCTTTCACTCTTTTGATCAGCTGTTACATTTTTCTTTTACAAAATAGGTGAAAAAAATCGGTCCATTGCAATTAGGTAAAAAATGCGAAAAATTTATCAAGTTTTGAAACTTAGGTCAAATGCTGCTTTGATTTCAAGAAAGGGAAAACTATGTAGAAAATTCCCATCTTTACGAGAGAACTCTCCCCTCTCCCAAAACTACGAAAAGATCAAACTGCAAAACGGTTGTATCTTGCTTATAAATAACAACATTGATTTTTCATAAATATAAGGAATACATTTTTCTGTGCATTATTAAGTTAGATTGAAACAAGTAATATATTTTATATAACTTTTCTGTAATATATTTTATATAACTTTTCTGTAATATATTTTATATAACTTTTCTGTAATATATTTTATAAAAAAAATTATCAGTAAATATAATTACTATAATATTTTTTATTAAAACGAAAACGAACCAAACAAATATTTTATTGAACTGAAGAACTAGAGATATAAAATAAATTTAGTTAAACATTTGCTTTATGCTTTGTTTTACTAGTGTTGTTCTTAAATGCCTATACGATTTGGTCAATGCTGTTTAAAAATAATTTTTCATTGCCTTTTATCATTGAAAACGCATAAAATAGTTTAAACCCAAAGCTTTGTTAAACATCACATACAAAATTCTTTGTAAACAGAAAATTTAGAATATAGTCATAAGAATTTATTTGCATTGGAATGGGAAAAAAAGTTTCGGTTATATTTCAACATAACTATTTCTTTTTATTTGAGGATACTGTATTGTATAGTTTTTCTTTCTGGATAGTGTAGAATAATATAATTGTTTTATATAATTTTCTCCGACGATGTAGAGATTATAAATTGGTATTGCCAGTTCTATCACATAGTAGGGCAATGTAGGTTATGCAATGAATAAAATGTTTTCAAATAGAGAAAATGAATTTTCTGAAATATCTATATATTTATTTATTCCAATTTTTATTCATCTTTCAATAAAGTACCACTGAAAGATTGATTCAAATATTATTCAACGATGAACTTTGAAGTTCGTTGCTTCCCTCTTAATTTAATAAGAATTTAATGATAGGATATACACGTTTCAAAATATTGAGGGGATATTGTGAGCTTGGTATGAAAGAACCCTATAACAGCCAACTTCTTTTTAACAAAAATGAAATAGAAAAGATTTAAAAGGAGAAATATAATGAATACTCAATTGGAATATGCAAATTTTTCTACAATTTAGAAAACGACATTCTTTCTGCAAAATATTTTAATCTGTTGAGAGAATTAACAGGCACAGATTGTTTTGTAACAGTGAATACGATGTCCCAGCAACATGGCTTGACTGAATGGATAAACTAGAGGGTCATCGGTTGCTTAGAAACAAGTCAAACGTAATCTATTCTTACGAAATGTTTGGAGATTTTCAAGTGTCGTTTCCAGGCAATGTAATCGGTTTTTGAAAACTGAAAATGTTCACAGAACATTGGGGCAAGGTTGTACACCTGCAATAACACAAAATGAGGATAAGTTTTTAACGGTAGCCCCCCACCCCAGCAGCAGACGAGCATTCTGTGCTCGTTTTCTGCTGGGGGCGGGTTCTTCAGATAAGAAAGAGATAAATGGAGCAACACGGTCATCACGGACCAAGTCCCACATCAGTGCACAACCTGACAATAAACGGATTCCCATCTGGAGGGAACCTGGTACTTGGGATAATCCTATATTTGTGCATGAAAGTGTCCGATCTGGTGAAAGTGGAGAGATGGTCTACACCGGTATTACTATCAATGGCCGCATTGGCTCGTGCATTATCAGCAATGGAGCTCTATCGACTCAGCAATATAATTATGACTTCAGACTCATTGTGGTCCTCTGCGCTGAAGAAATCTGGTATAAATTCATTCTCATGGATAATAACACCACGCCACATCGTGCACAGCTAGTGGACAATTTCCTTTTCGAATAAATTATACAACATATTCCTCAGATATCAACCCAATATAATATGTTTGGGACATTGTAGGAGGAACGAATGCTATCTGCTTATCACCCCCCTAAAACAATTCAATAGTTGGAAAGCTCTCTTCTATAGGAGTGGGAGCTAATACTCCAGTCTCTCATTGATTCCAATGTAGGAGCGTGTCATTGCTTTCGGTTAGGGCAAACATTACTGAAACTCATTTTTAGCCGAAAAATCATAGTTTATAAACAAACAAAAAGGGGAACGTACTGTACATTTATTGTTTCCTGACAAATATCGTCAATAATTTTATTTCATTGTCATCAAATAAAATAGTGCTGGATATTCGAAAGAAATGGATATGAATTGAAAGCAGGAAAAAGAATTGAGGATCTCCAAGATCTAATACTGCCATGAATATATGCCAGAAAGAAGAAAAGCGATCTTAATAGATTGAATTACTCACATTCTAGTGATTGATACATTATATATATGTCAGTGAATATATTATCTCCATATTAATTATAGTTGTGCCAATTATAGCCTCAAATGACAGAATCGGCCTTAAAAGAACCGGAGCCCTATTAGAAAAATAATTTAGCCTAAAAATTTTTATGTTTTAAAAATCTAGATTTAGAAATAAGAAAAAAATAATGGGCCTTGTTTGCTCCGATTTTCTGTTATGTTTGCATAATTTGAAGTGTTATATGATTCGTTGTAAAATGTAAACAAACTAATCAGTCCTTTTCTCTCATCAGGAAACAAAATTTCATTCAGAAAAAAAAAATTGTTGATAAGAACAAAATTCTTTCAATTTCTTTTAAATAAGATATCATATTTTTCGATTACAGTTTTCACATATCCAAGAACAAATTAATAGACAGACAATACACTCTTTCATAGATTTTGTTCAAAATATGATGCATCAATTATAATGACAAAACTTTATGCTAAATTTTATATTTTTCGTTTCGTTCGTTTACTCTTTTCGTTTTGGAGTTAACATACCCACACGCAAACGGGCGTACAGACAAGTTTTATGTAAAAGTATTTAAAATTTGATCGATATTTGCAGTTTTAGTGCTATGAATACAAAACAAATTTCATCGGTTGCGTTTGATTTATCGTATTAGACCGACTTAATTATTCCAAAGTGATATTTTTTTCTTTTCATTGAAAAAATCTAAAACATGAAGATTTGCAAAACTCTCTTGATTGAATTTAACCATTAACTGAGGAGTTGCGGTATCTCGGACAGCTAAAGATGGACTTTTGGTCACTCCTCTTTTATTTTTAACTCAATCGAATGGATTGACTCTATAGCTTCTTGTTTTGCGACCTTTACTACACTTGAACATTTTCAACTGGTTTCAGCGGATGCTTTATAAAATATTTCAGCTACTTTTTGCCCGACTTCTATGAGACAGCATGTAATTTTTAGTGTTCCAGTATTATACAACTCTTAGCAGATGGCTCTAAAACTTGGTCTTCGAAACATCACTCAACTTACTGATCCTCTTATGAAGCAGAGCTCCAGAGGCTTTAAAATGAAGCAGAAAGTGATTTTAGTGATGAGGATGATAACTGTATAGAATATTTTTTCGATGAAAGTTCGTATTCGACTGATTCTGACATATATGTTCAAATATAATTAATTTTTCTAATGCCAATGTATTTTGAATATACCAAGAGAAATATCTAAAGAATTTATGGGTTGATTTTTGTACTAGTACTTAACCTGTATGTTTAAAATGCCCTCGAAATACGATGATGCTGATAAAAATAAAGGTCAGTTTTATCCATTGTTATTTTTATTATTTTTCATATAATTATTAAATTTTCCATTATATTGTTTTCTATATACTTTCGTATACCGGAAAAATAAATGTGATTTAAAAAGTAAAAAGTAATATGTTTTTCAAAAATATTATTTATTGCAACATGCAATTTGAGAAGAAAATGTATGTTCAAACACAATTACTTTTTCAATGATAATATATTTCGAAACATTTTTTTAACATATTTATATATCAAGAAAAATATCTGCAGAATATATTGGCTGATTTTCATATTAACACTTTCATTAGAAAATTTAATTTGAGCAAAAAAAAGCGGTCTCGTAGACTGCACTTCCCCATTGAAGACCTAAATTTTTACCTCCCCATTTAAGGATTAAAGAAGGATGGCAATATTTTTCTTTTGTATATTTTATATGCGGCAAAGTAATAAGAAAGTAACTTTTAGATTTTTTAATTGAATTTTGCAATTAAAAATGCGTGTTGAGCATTTGCTCCGATTTACACAACTTGAATAATACAACTATACTGAGCTGAGAGTCAACAGTACTCTAAGCATGGAATCCGATCCGAAGCAACTGGCCCAATCGATTAAGGCCTGGCCTTAGCAAGTGAATTTTGTTCTATTCTTTTCGGTTGCATTAATGGTAATATTTACCATTAAGCAGTTGCAATATGCGAACTGATTATTATGAGAACCATGGTAATCTTCAGGTTTTAAATATATATTTTAAATATATACATGCTTCAAAGTCTTAGCTGCAATATACAAACTGATTATTATGAGAATCATGGTAATCTTCAGGTTTTAATTGTATACATACTTAAAATGCTTAGTTCCAATCTCTTGGCAAGCGATTCAATTGCAAATAATTTTTATATTATAAAACTTTTTACGAATGACAATTCGTATCAAGTCATATAACGTATCTGTTTTGAGAACCTTTTTCTTAAAACATTCTATTATCATTTTATGATTTATAATAATGCAGGATGAGATGAAGCTTGAGATTTATATAAATATTAAAAATTTATCTATAAATCCGAGTTTTATATAAATATTAAAAAAATTATCTCTAAAGCCAGATGTTCATGTATCAAATTTGATGCGAATAATATTTTGTGCATGATTAGACAAAATACATACCACCATCATTGTATTTGGCAATATTTCTTTTATTAACAATTTAAACACTGCATAAAAATGTTTTTTTTAAAGGCTTTCAAGATGGATTTCAAAAACATAAACAAAAATACAGAAATCTTATTTAGCCTTCTAATAAAGAAATTTCCCAAACGAAAAGACTGTGGAAATAGCCTTAGAACTGAAGATGTTTTAATGGCTTTATTAAGCTTATTTTTGACAAGAGGTAAGTAAGAGCCATGAAATATCTTCATTCCAACGTAGCTCGTTTTGAAAAAAGATGTTGTGTAATTTACAGCAAGATAAAATTTTAAATATTTTAAGGGAATTAACAGGCCAATCGCTGCAAATTAAAACAAAAAGAAATAAATTTGCTAAAATTAATATCAGCTAGAAATTATAAACATAAATAAAAAAAAATTGTGTATGATTTTGCTAAAAAAATGAAATCAAACAGTACTTAAAGCATAATTATTGCTTGGAGTATTGGAATGCTTCAGTGAATATCAGTCAGAGACACTCGAATCGAGCTAGAGATTATAGCATGAAACAAGGATGCATCCAGAACGACGATGCTGAAATTGTAATGAAGGTAGGTTGCCATGGTAACCATATTTCATGCAGCGCCCGATTCGAAGAGTTAGGGAGTGAACTGTTTGGGTGATATCATGAAATTGCTCCGGTTTGACCGAAATAATGGTCCCTGCCAGAAAAGATGGCAAAATGCTCATCTGATTGGACAGCAGTCTAGAATATATTTTGCTGCTGACTCCAGACAACGCTTGAAAAATTTGGTGTTTTTTTATACGGTTTAGAAATATGTGTTTAGCTTCTTTGCGAGAAAAGAAATGGACGCCTTAAAGAGAAAAGAAAGCCTTAAAAGATTGATTTCTTCAACTCCAGCTTCTGCGGAAAAAAAAGAAAAAAGAAAAACTGGTTTTGGAATATATAAAAAATTATATAAATTGACATGGACATTTTTATAGTTAGCGATTGCGTTTTAAATTTCTAATGATACAGAAACAAAATGAAACTGCAACAAAGCAAATTTATAGCAATAAATGTGCGTTAAATTTACAAAATTTACATTAAAATTTTTAAAAAACGAGTCATTTCAAACTGTGTAACACAATTTGTAAGAGAAAATACTTTATAAACATTTTCAAATTGCAGGCGAGATTTAAGAACTCATTTAAAAAATGAAAAAGGGAAATTGAACCCGGGATTTCTAAACTCTTAACCTTTATTATTAATTCATAACGTATTCTTGAAAATGTTGCGTGAAAAATGTAAGTGTTCATCTAATGCTACATTTTGCATTTGTTCTCATTTCTAAAGAAAAATTTTAAAAAATAAGAAATTAATTCTCTCTAATATATTTTAGAAAGAAAAGAAAAGATAAAAATAAATAATTAATAAGAGAATATCTATTTTCTCTACTCAGTTTTGAAGATTAGTAAACTCTCTGACTGAAATCTAACAAGCCCGAACTATAAAAAAGCCTATTTTATCACAGGAAGGATAATACATCCTTAATTATAGCAAAATTACTCCAAAATGTAAAACGGAAACATCTCGCACAAAATTTGGAGTTGCTTAACTTGATGCATAAAGCTTCTTTCTTAGGTCTTTATAAAGATAAAAAAGAAAGCAATGGTCCCTTTCCTTGCATATTTACTTGGTGCCTATAAATTAATTATCTGCAAATTCTATTGAAGTTTATGCATTATGCTTTTATCTCAAGAAATTAAATTCATGAATTTTGGCAAAATATGCAATTTGCGAAATAGGATTTAAATCTATGGTAACTAAATTATTTTATTCCATTAGAATTTCAATTTATAGTAATCATATTACTTTATTCCATTCATTTTTAATAACACTTTCAACCTACAAAGATGGTATTAATTTGTTAAATATTCTGACAATATCTTATGGAAAATATTTAATGTAGATGCACAATCTGAGGCGATATTTTACTATTTAAATTTAATTTTATTAATCTTGTTTCCAGCCGATTTCATTTAATAAACAAGAAATATTCTCACTCTTACAATTACTTACATTTTAAGTTAAAGCTTCCATAGACGAAAAAAGTAACGTTAGACCATTCCCAGAGAAAGAATATATTTTAGAGAAAGGGCAATTTATAATTTTCTAGAACTACAGTGTGGTCATAAAAAAAGGACTTCCATGATATATGAGTTTCAAGCGGTGTGTTCACTCAACCAAGCGAAAGGAAAATTCAAATATTGTTATTTGAAGGTATGCACTCGAGATTACAATCATTTAAAACAATAGAGCTTTCACAGTTTCGGTTACAAGGAGTAATTTCGATTACAAGGAAAGAATTCAAATGACAACACCCGTTTTGTTTTGTTTTTCTTGCGCAAACTGATTAGAGCATTGAGAAATTATAAATGATGTTGTAATGAAACACGTAGGATAAAAATAGGCTGTAAAACATTTTCGAAGAGCATATTAAAGGACCAGTGACAAAACAGCAAAGAAAGGCATTAGAATACTTCACATAATTCACAGGGAGAGAAAGTAGAAACACCAATCGCAAAGCATCATGCGCAAAACATAGCTTGTGTAAATGAGCAATGTAGGGAGACTGTTTCTTCAATCAGATGTTCAAACGCGCCAACAAGATAACACTTACAAGGAAGGAAGGAGGTACTAAAGCTGTTTTCTGTTTTGAAGCCGGCAAAAAAACCTACCGAAGCAGTGTGAATTTATCGGCGAAATCAAAAACTACGACGAAGCTCATTTTTCTCAAAAACTGTATGTTATTTGGAGAAGAATTCGAAGAAACTTAAGGATCTGTCAGACGTTCAGTTGCAGAAGTGCAGAATACGATCAATGCAGGTCCATTGCATAATGCAATAAGCGTTGTCCGCAGTTTGGATGGTCTAAAAACCATAGTCTACAAGTTTCTGCTCTTTGTTCTGCGGAAGCTTCCTTATCGATTCCGGCACGCCAGATACTGCAACTAGAGACGAGCAGCAGGGTGTCGACTTTACTAACATTTTTCCTCTTCATATATAACGAAGATAGCAAATGGCCACTGAAGATGAGACATATTTCTTCTTAACTGGGAACGTAAACTTCAAAAAATGTATTCAGTGCAAAAGTCCTTATGGTACGGTACCAGCGACTTTACACAAAGTTTAAGTGACTGAGTAATAAGTGATTAGGTGCCGTAATGCGGCATCGCAATCACAATCCTTCTCAATCCGTTCTTCGAAAAAGTCACTTCTGCAGGTATGAAAATGTTCTCCATTTCAAGTGCTTGGTATATAATAATGTTGTGGAATTACGAAATTCCAGGATGGCAGCAATGAAATGTCTTTAATGACAATGTATGGATTAATGGTGCTCTTCCACTGGTAGCTAAAGATGTTTAATAAGTGCTGCAACAGCATTTTGTTGTTAGAGGCAACTTCGTAGCTTTTCGGTTTCTTGGCTACCGCGATCAACCGACCTTACAACGATGGATTTCTGGCTATGCAGTTATCTGAAATCTAAAACATACACATCAAATCCGCGAGATTTGCTCAGAATTGAAAGGTTTTATATAAAACATCAAATTATACATATTCCTCTTGCATCATTACATTCGTAATTATTCTCAACTTTCTCCCGAATGCAAAAACTTGTTATCTGCGAAGGTGGGTATGTTAAAACTTTTATTGGAATTTCAATTCCCCCCCCCTTTCTTCCCTGTGCTCTTTACAATGCGCTTCTTTGCAAATATTTTGGGCCGTCATAGATGTACCGCTCCAACACAATTTATAACATTTCACTGTGCTGATCAATTTGCGCAAAAAATAAGTGTGTCTTGGCTTTCGAAAATTTCGAAATATATTCATTACAACCGTAATCGTCAGAGCTCTATTGCTTTAAATCATCGCCAAGAACACATATTTCATATAACAATATCTGAAATTTCCTTTCTATTGTTGAGCGGATAGGCCGCTGGAGCTTGTATCAGGGAAGTTTTTTCGTGACCATCTTGTATTTCAATGAATAAAAAAAAAAGCAAAAATGATCACAAAAATAGCATCTAGTGTAGCGACATCTAAATTTCCTTTTTCCTTTCAATCATTTGCATACTTGTTTTTTTTTCAATTTTCATCGAAATTATTTCAAAATAATATGCTATTTTAGAAAATGCTAGTGATAAAATACATATTCATGTTGCAGAAAGCATTACAGACTGTGCAATACGTTTGCCTCTATCTCTAAGACGGAAACTTGCATTTTCATCATAATCATTTGATCGATTTGCTTTGTGATTTACATAGAATAAATTTTATTGTTGTTGAATAAAGTAGTTTTACATATCGAGCGACTATTTGCGTGTCGTATTTGCTTGGTTCTTACAAGGTTCTGCAAAACAATCGAAATATTTTTTTAAGCCTTTTCTCAATCATAACAGCACGCAATTTTGAAAAAGTAATGCTCTGAAGGACAGACTTATTTTTCAAAATAAACACTACTTGGCTTTTCAAAGACTGATAGAAGAATCCGAAATCATATGGCCAATTTTCGGATCAGAAAGTTTTTTGAAAAATACAATTTTATCTTTCATGTAAATGTAGTTGCGTAGCAAACTTTAAAAGAGAAGAAAATTAAGGATTGAATTAATGAATGAATTTAGAAAATATGCTACAAATGAAATTATAGTGGGAATTTTCTACTATTGTAATGCCAAAATCCTGTTAATGTATTTTACCGTTAAATTATTAGAAAATGAATTGTTAAAATATATTCTTTGGTGCGTCATATTCTATTGCTAGAGCAGTTATTTTGTGTGCCTTATCTTTTCAAAGACTTATATTTACTCTTAGAAAAAGATTTTCGTTATTGTGAAAAACTCGTACAAGGTATTGCTTGGAATCATTTTCATAGAGCTTGTCACTAAATTTGGTTATGATTCTCAGATTTAATTGTTCTGATATAGTTACTGCCATTCAAATTAATGACAACTTCATTTCTTTCTCTATCAAAATCAAAACCTGATGCACAAACATTAGAATTCACAATGTTTTTTTTTGGGGGGGGGGGAGGGTTGTGTTTTTAGTTCTAGTGATTTTGCAACATCATATAATTATTAATTACTTTATTTCAACAAACAGACGCGTCTGAAAAAAAAAACGTCCTAGATTTTCCAATTTTTTATATGCAATATAGCAATGGAAAAATCGTGGAACTCTGTCTAGTATCTGAATTTTCATATTATGTAAAATTAATCATTTTAAAATAATGATCACATCTTAAATCGATTTTAACTAATTTTTTCGGATTTCGTTGAAAATGAATGTAAAATTATTAAGAATTATTTTGATCGCCTTTCGGTTTTTCAACTGATCTATGCAATATCGAATTATTAACTTTCAAAAAGAATTCAAATTTCTTTTTACCTAGACCTAGATTAGACCTATCCAAAGACTGTAAATTTTGTTTTAAATATTAAATTCACCCATTTTATGGATGCAATTGGTAAGAATTATTCCATGTTTCTAAGTTTTTCAAAAATGAATGTAAACAGTTTGCTTTAATTTAATTAACGCAAATGCGCTTTGATTTAATTTTGGTATATCGCAATTTCAAAATAAAAAGAAAAAATTCAAGATATTTTTGCTTATTTTTGGGAATAATAGAGTATATTGCACTGTTCTGAACAAGTACATATGACTTCGTTTCTCAGAGACAATCCTTTACAAAATCTTGTATTTGCATCAATGTTAAAAAAAGAAGAAAAAATCAGTCGAATAAAAATTTTATCGTAAGAAAAATAATTTTCAAAGAATAAATGCCTTCTTGACTCTGACCTTCTTTTGCCATTTCTAAATTTCATTCTGCACATTGTGTTCATTAAAATAAACTCTCTGGTCATTGACGAATAACCATACTGGAGGTGTTATCAGTTGAAATGAAATCTTCGCAGCTCTTTGAAAATTCGTTTTTATTTGAAGCAGATTCAATTTGCTGGTGCATGGATAATTACGAGGGTTGGAACTTGAATAGTGGCAACTGTTTATTTACATGGAATAGAAAAGTGATTCATGTCACCATGTTTTACAGTCTTTCAATATAGTCGCCAGCATTGTGTACAACCCGTTTACAACGATGTGAAAGTCGCAGAACACCTGTAGCAGCGCCTGTTCTGCTGATAGTTCGAACGAACCGGTCTACTGCCGCAAGAATCTCTGGAAAAGTTTTGAAGCGAATGCCACGTAGTAGTTCCTTCATCTTAGGAATTAAGTCAAAGTCACAATGGCTTAGATCTGGGAAGTATGGTGGATGGTAAAGTACTTCCCAGCCCCATCGATCGAGCAAATCAGTCACAGCTTATGCTGCATGCGGCCGAGCATTGTCGTGCAAAATGATAGGAACGTTCTGCAGAAAGTATTGCCGTTTTTCTCTCAAAGCTGGTCTGAGATGGTGCTCCAAAAATGAGCAATAATACTGTGCATTGACGGTCTGCTGTGGGAGAACGGTAGGCGTTAGGATGACACCATCACAGTCGTACACGAAAATCAGCATAACTTTCACACTGCTGAAGTTCTGAAGAAATTTCGAAATTCGTGGAGACCCGTAATGACGCCATTCCTTTGATTGCCGTATCAGTTTTGGCTGGTACGATCTGGCCCAAGTCTCATCCAGCGTAATGATACGGCGTAAAAAAAGCCTCTCCTTCGTGCACATAGCTCACCAGGTAGGTTCGAGCAGCATCGTATTGTAGCCATTTCTGCATTTCCGTCAAATGATGTGAAACCCATCTTGAAGCAATTTTTCTCATGCCCAGGCGTTCCTTCAGAATGCGCAGCACAGTCGTATGCGCAGATTTTGTCTGTAGGGCCAGCTCACGAATGGTTTGACATCGATCACTGTCCATTAGTGCGGCAGCAGCATGCACTTCTGCTTTGCTGACACTAGGACGACCTGGCCGACGCATGTCTGCCACATTTTGGTGTTCTTCATTGAAGGATTTTATTTATCTTGCAACAGTTCTATAAGGCAAAGCAGATTACCCGCAAGCCTCTTGTAGCCCTGGATGACATTGTCGGGATGTACGACTTCTGGCACATTCAATTTTTATCCAACTTTGTTGTTCTTGTTTTGAAAACATCCTGACAACACTTACTTTAGACCGCAAGCTAATACAAGGATCAGTTCTTCGCGTCACTCCGCATGCGCGTGACGTAGAAAGGACGACTCTTTTTGCTAAGAGGCAAGGTAGATATGTAGCTAACGTGTGGTATACGTGACATTCTTTGGTTTTGTTGTTTGGCGTTTTTACAGCAGTGGTGCCACTATTAAAGTTCGAACCCCCGTATGTAAAAGCAGTAGATTCTATGTAAAAAAAAGTCATTTATTTCAGTGATATACATTATATTCAGAGATTTCAAGTATGTTTATGTCAGTAGGAAACAAAATGAAAAGTTACTATGAACAGTAAATTGCTATTAATATGAAGGATTTTAAAGTTTTGTTTGAAAGTGAAGTTTATCTCTCTTAACTCGTGAATATAGCGCTTATGAAAACTCTCCTCAAAGGCTTTTTTTTTTTCAAAAAAAGACAGTATCGTGTGATATTTTCTTATAACAAAGAACTTATTAAATATAATCTTATTTCGAATAATATATGTCATCTGACGTTTAAGAAAAGGATTGTTGCAACAAGTTGAAAAATTCAAATTTTTCGACTTTTTGGCATCTTGTAAACTAGTTGTTCTATCCGAAATGATAATTATAATATTTGAGCACTTGATAGGATATTATTTGTCCATAAAGGAGAAAATCGATATGCTGTGCATATAGAATCTCTGCAAACTAAATTCTCGCTAGAAAATATAGCATCAGAAAATTTAAAATAGTTTGTGACTAATATTTGAAGAGTTGTCATTTTTTATATGCTTTTCAAAATATAATATTTTGAAGTTTTACAAGTTCAAGTGAGGGAAGGATTTTATTTCAGATGATTAGCAGACACCCCAGGTAAAAACAATTACCTCTGGGTTACGGCAAGACTGAATACGCATCACCTTCGCACAATGATGGATTTTATACGAAATAGAGTCTCGAATCCATGATCCTTCAACTTCAAGTTAATATAAATTTGACGATAGATCATGCGTTTGAAGCTTATGAACGAATTCAGACTCTACCAACAGGTCAAATATCTAATAAAAATTAATAATTGAAATTTCGACCACCAGGTGGCAAGATGGAGCATAAAGATCAAGAAACACATAGCGTTTTTTAATCCCATTATTTGTTCAATGTGCATTCTATTTGCACTTATTCAAAACGTGTTATAGTATATTTAACAGCAACGTGAAGCCTTTCTGGAGGAATTGCAGAAACATGGCATATTATTCTTGCTTTCAATCAGGAAGAGCCCATATTATATCTTCAAAGACACGACCTTCCAGGAATTTTCATAACCAGTGTAATATCTTGATCCAGAATGATCAAATAAGAAAGTAGCGTAATCAAACAATTCTTTTATTTACAGCCTTATATATGTACACAAAAACAACTGGTTCTCATTTAGGTAAATATTATTTACAAAATTCATAAAACATTTGAAAGTTTAATCACGAAATAGTTCCTAGATCAAATCAAAGAATAGACACTAAAAAGACGCTAACAGGCTTTTAGCTCAAAATGGCTATTCCAAGAATATTTATTGGGTGAATCCTAACACAGAAACCCGAATCACACGGAGTTTCTTACAAAATCAGGAACAACTTCTTCGAACACCGACGTCTCTCCGACTTCTCCTTTGACGCCTCTTACTGTTCTGCTCTTTTCTCCTCTTCCTTTCTCTCTCTGCGGTATTTTCGTTTTGTTTGAAAACATTTTATTTCCATAAGATCTTCGCCTTTTATTTTATCATTGATGAACTTGAGTTCCCTATCATCCAATAGCTGCTCAACAATGCTTCCTCAATGGTCTCCAGTCGAACTTGGGAATGTCTGTTCAGGATTCACCTTTGTAGCTGACCCTTCCCAAATACATGTTAATTATAATCAATTCACAGCTAACACCGGCAAAAGTCCACCTGACTTCGACATTTAATGACAACGGTTTTTGGTGATTGATCATTTCTACAACATCTGTGGTCCTTCACCTGGATAAAACAAATGACCAGAAACAATGACTCTATACTAGTAAAAAGAATCCACATTTGGCTATCCGTATACACTTAACTATGTGTGGGAAAACTGGTGACGTTACATCTGCCGGAATCCAATTTCCATGCGAAAAAAAAGGGATACGTTACATCACAAATCACAGGTCAACACTGAGAACGAAGAATTCAGACAATCAGATAATGACTCGAAATTATCTGATCAATTCCAAAGTAGGCACAAAGCAGTGCTTTCACTTGTCTAATAATATAGGATGTTGCGCCATCTTGCATCAGTAGTCTTAAAATTCATGCTCTTTTAAGGCAGAAATAACTTACTACATACATCTAGAGCAGTAATGAGGGCCCATGATGAAACTCCATTTAAGCCCTTGAGGAGTATTTTTCGCAAAGAAAAAGGAGCCAAGAATATAATCAGCAATAAAATAGCAAACTATGCAATAATGTAATCAAAATGTAGAGGCTATTCATGCTACAATTGAACTTGTTGTATCGTATACGTGACAGCTCTTAGTATTCGTGGCTCCTTCTAGAGTAAAATGACCATATCTGACCATGGTCATATATCCATCAGAAGATGTTACAAGGCCTTTCATTGTCAGCGACTATTCTAGCCAGAAACTGGTAAGCAAAATCAATGTCTCTTTCAGGGTATTGGAAAATCTTTCATGGTGAAGAATGATTTTATGACCCTAACTCCTAGCAATTTTATATGTTTATTTTTAATGTTTATTTTTCTATGTAATTTTAATTTGCTTAACAGCCTTTCTACATCGCATGGAAAGCGCCGTCTAGTGGTTAAAATGTAAACACTTTTTTCGCAATTTTCTTTTTGCTATTGCGCATATAACGCATAAATCAAATTTCACTAAAGTACGTCAACGAAAACGGGCTCTATATAGGTCGAAAAGATTCCCATGAATTATAACCACCTTGCATGTCTGTTGTACTTGGTATTGTGGATCCTCACATTGATACGGTGTAAAATTTTAGAGAGTTGAGTTCACCGATATTGGATTCAAAACTACGCTCATTATGCGCTCTAACGTAATTTCCAAACATGAATTTAATGTACTTAAATTAAATCAACTCTTTTCTTTTAGTCATCAGTAAGAAAGCGTAAGCTTAGAAGATAAAAAAAAAATTGTAGTCGACTTTTCTCATTGCCCTTTAATGCATTTTTTTTTCTGATGAGCAAAAGATTTTAAATATAAAAATTTCATTCCCCAGAATGTTTTAAATAATATCTGAGTGTGCATACTTACTGTTCTTTTTATACAGTAGAATTTCCACCTGCATCTGATCGTGATTTTCCAGACTATGTTCCACTTTCACGATACTGGATCGATCTGTGAGTTCTCCATACATAAAACTGCAGCGGCAAGACTTTTGCATCACCTCGGCTCGATTGTAACCCGAGATTTTGCAAAATGATTCGGAACAGTAGACGATGGGAAAGTCAACGATCTGGGCGTTGGCCAGTAAAAAACTGCAGTCAGCTGCAAAAGAAAGAACATAATGACAGTCGATCGAACACCCATTTAATATTGACATATAATGGAACACTTTCACAGTTATGAACGTTAAATTCCTGACATTTTTGAAACCCCTAGAGATAATAAAAAATACCCTAGACAGAATTCTCATTTAATGTCTATGGATTTAAAAAAAATCACTGAAATTTTTGCTGTTTTTCTTTTTATAAATTCAAAGAACGATCACGTTTAGAGCTTGTATTTGTCTCAAAGCAGCTGCTCTGTACTTCAAATGAATATAGAGCTAGGTTACATAATTTAAAGTGTGTATATAAACCCTCCATTTTTTAGTAAATTACTCTTTTTTAAAAAATAATTTTGAATAGTTTTATAATTCATAATATAATTTATTAAACCCATTTTTCCATTTCCCCATTGCAAATCTAATATTACAAAATGATCATGGGACTAGTCACCACAAAAATATTTTTTCAGTCTTGAGAAACATAACTATATTCTTAATCACTTCATTTCTACAATTTTCAAACAGTAAAATTATGAAAAATAATTTTGGTCCAAATGGTTTAAATACTCTGATTCATTTTATTGACATTTTTGAAATAATTTGTGAAGTTTATTTTTTAATGAAAATAATGCATATAAAATAGAGGTAATTCTCGTACTTAAAATAGATTTGAAGGGCCAATGCGCGCAGAGCATGAACATGTATGTCAGGCGAATTAATGATTTTCAGCTTATGTTGCTTGCTCATGATAACTTATCAGTCTAAGCCCGCAATGCTACCTTGTTACTGCTTTTAGCTAAACAGATATTTTTAACTACTAGTCATAAATTTAATTAAACGGTAGACAATTTTAAAACACGCAGCACACTTTAAAATATAACATTGACTCGAGTGATATTAACATTTTACTAATGAGACAACCAAATGTATAAAAAGCCTAAATTTGTAAACATTTAAAATGGGTTTTTCTCTAACAGAATAAAATGAAATAATCAATATCGTGTTGCCTTAGGGAAATAGATGCACTCTAGAGATTTTCTTTAGTTTCTTTCACGAAGTTGTACAGAATTCCTTTCGTATTCAGTGCATGAATCCAGATATAATTTTTTCTATACGTCATAAGCAATATTCCATGGTTAAATAACTGACTAGAGTAGCGTGATCAATTACTTAAAGTATAAAGGAAAATTCCTTTTTCTCAATGATATTCAAGAGTTTAAATGTAATTTTCAATTTTTTATAGTAAAATAAGGAAACATTCGTCTTGCATTATTAGGAATTTTAAAAAAATCCCTTTCTCAAAACATTCTAAAGCCCTCATTTTTCTTTCTTAGAGTATATATTAATTTTCTTCGTTTTTGAGTTATAGATTTGTTTTTATTTTTTTGTTAATCTTATTATAGAGAATTATTGCAACCATTTAAGCATTCACTTAACAGTTTTAATTAAAAGCATCCAGAATAAATGGAAATGCTCATAAATATTTTTATCTTCTTTAATTTTAGGAAGAAAAATAAAAGGCAATTAAGCTTATTATAAACATCGAAAGAACTATTAAAAAGGTTGTTTATTTTTTTCTTCAAATTTCTGAAAATTGTTTTTATTTATCCTGAAAAAAAGTATAATCATATATTTTACAGCTGTTTACTTTCACTCATTTCTTAATAATGATAGTATTTTCTTCTTTAAATGATTAGAAATGTTTTAAGAAAAAGTTATGGGATGAAAATCTTCCTTCATGATGTAGTTATGTATCGTCAGTCTCAGAGCACAAGTTCTAGAATCAACTTATTAAAAGCACTAGAACAATTATTCGGATGAAAATATGTAGGAATTTATTGATATATTTAGAATTTTTTAAAGAATTTCAGATTAAATATATGCTAAGCTCGATTTGCATAATATTGCAAAGTTTGATTCATAGTTTATAATCGCATTTAATGATAAAAACAAGGAAAAATTAAAAATGAACAAAATACAATTTATTTTGCATTTTATTATGATTGGATTGTATAAATAACTTCTTTTCTAAAGTTATACATACAATGAAGCCCTATAAACAATCAAAATAAGTTCGAATTTTGATGACAGTGACAATACAGGGGGAACTTAAAAAATATTTTTCCGATTTTAACATTATTCCGAAGTACTTTAAATCAAGTATTTGGCTTATTCGCCATGGATGTTTACAGAGTAGAGCCACGTATCAAGCACAACTCTATTATTTCCTTGTGGTATCCTGAAGTTTCCTGTAGAATATCAAATTTGTTTTAGCTTGTTATTATAGAGTCAGTATAAAAAATTAAACATTTTGACGTCGATTAATAATTAACGGCATCAGTTGCACTTTGGATAGCATTTTTTAAGTTTTTCTTTTGACTACTCAACCTTTCAAGTGAATGCAATTTCGTAACCATGTAATCTTAACAGCTTAAATTAATTTCTTTCAAATGGTATAAAATTGTCATTTTAAAACTTCTTAAGTTAGAAAGTGCGTATGTGTTAAACAAGATTTATGTTTCATACATTTGATTTTCTTCATTCCTTTTTTTATTAATTAAGATTCGTTTTGGATACGCATTTACTCTTTAAATCTAAATTATAACGGCTGTTAGAAAAATACGTGAATCGTGAGTTCAAAGACCATGCCTATTCAGTCAATCATGGATCCTGCAATGACAGCAGGCACTCCCTCTAATTACGTCGTAGTCTGACATCAGGTTTGGAGAGAAAACCAGTAAATGGGAAATCTACCTATAAGCGATCCTTTTTTTCTCAGGCAGACTGGGGCTTGCCATTACAAAATGTTCGCAAAGATTTTCGTACCTGGCGCTAGGGAGGTTAATTAGAGAAAATTATCTGCTTTTATATAAAGTTTCGAAAGACTCAAATCAAGACACTCTTCTGCAATTCCGGAAACATTAGATTCAACTAGTCCACCATTCAACAACTAATGGAATTCAAAGAAATATCCATTTTCTGCGACTGACCTTGTTGCACAATATTGTGCGATATTATATGATGCATAACATTATTACGAATATTAATCAATGCCATACAATAATGTACAATATTTGTGCGTTCTAGGGAGACTGAATGCAGGTAAATGAAAAAGTTCTAATTTCGATTTTATGCAATCAAGAGATCCTCGAAAAATGTATATAATTAAGATTCAGAGAATCTCGACCGCTCAACTTACGTACTTAGGATAAAGTAGTACTCTTTTACTGTTTTCATTTTCTTTTATATTTTAGCTATGTTATTATTACCTGCACATGATCAACAACTTTCTGGGCTATTTTTCTGTCAATTTCTGAACCTCTTTTCGAAGGCTATTTTAAGCTGTTTCAAGACAAGACATTGTTAACTACTTTTATTCCTGTGATGACAACTTATTTCCCAACGGTTTTGTCACCTTCTACAAAGAATGCCAAAGCTAGTAGAAGCAAACGATTAAATATTTCACCTAAGCCATAGACTTTTTGAAATGATACATCTTCGTAATACAGAATGCAGGGCTCTATATTATTCGAATAATGGTCCTCAAATATATTTAAACAATGCCCCTAGGACTATCTACTAGAGCAACTCATTTTCTTTCCGTATGGCTAATGAATATTGCATTAAGAAGTGCGTGTATTTATAAAATTTGTCATAATCGAAAGCGTAAGAAAACATTATCTTGTACGCTTTCCAGTGGGACCAAAGCACCTGGAATAAAACTCGGCTTAATCCAATATTTTGAAAGTATTGACTTATGGTGGATACATAATGATTTTTCTAAAGCATGTAACCATAGAGCAATTTCTAGTAGAGCAGGAGCTCAACCATTAAGTCTTTTTCAGAAATTTATAGTTATAAAGCCAGAAAATCAATTAGCGGAAATCAATAAATCAAATTTTTTTCTTGAAAGGGTGAATAACAGTCAATTCAATTCGCGCCTCAGAAACAACTAGGCTTCATTTTTATGAAGAAAAATGAAACGATAAGTTAGTAAATTAAGAGTGGTAAATCTATAAGACTAACGACACAAGAAGAACTCATATATTAGATTTAAAAAACAAATTTTAAGCATATAAACTCCAGACAATGGTTCTGGGAAAGATATACCATTATTGATATTTATGAAAGAAAATTGCACTAATGATAAAGTATTAAATCTCTTTAGTTTAGTTGGCTCCACAACAAATTCTGGAACCTCTAATGCGTCAACTTCATTGTTTGAAAATCTTTAAATTACTTTGTACAAACAATAGTTTTCTTGCTTCATTTAAATGAGTCACTTCTTAGGAAAGTTATAGTTGCAATAGATGGTCTAACTTCTGAACTAGATCCAACAGTAAAACATTTAAGAATTTGTCTAGATTTACCAACGGTTGCGAATAATAAAATAGATTATTATTTTTTCAGAAGTTGGTTTCAATGAGTTGAACACAAATGATAAATATTTTTGGGATATACATTAGTTTGTATTAAAAGGTCAATGCTTTCAGGAGTTGGTAAAAAACCTTTGATCCAAAAAACCTCATCCAAAAGATAGATGACAATAGCAAACCAAATTTTACATTTACATATTGTTTCACTTGATCAAAATGCGTAGTTGAAAAAATTACCCAAGTTTGTCATGAAAGTTTATGCTTCCTCATGATTTAATGAAAAATGGCATTCAAGAATTATTTATGCATCACAAAACCTTTTCAAGATATGCAATGCATCAAGAACCTAGAAGATTATTTTAAGGTTAATGTTTAATCAATGCTACAGGGAAATACTTCTATGACACATTCAGCATATCTTTTCTTAAGAATATTGTTTGATTGAAGAAAAACTTCTAGATTTCTAGCAAGCGAAAGGACGCAAAAAGCTCAAGAAACAGATTTAAAAGCAAAGATAATTTTCAGGCCACCACAAGTGAATTCTGAAATAGAGGATTCCAAAGATTTTATTAATTAAGAATCTATAACCATAGTGAAACCACCTATCATAACTGATTAAAGCAAACATGAGCTAGAGTTGATCATCGAAACACAAATTAGTTCTGGAAAAATTACAAATTCCTTCGCTTACACAAGCAGTGAAAAGAATTGTGAAAGAGGATACAGAAATTTTTAAATGCGTTTGTGGTATGAAACAGTGAAATGGGTTCATTAGATTAAGATTGATGGATAGAAAATACATTCCAAAAGCGAGAAAGAAACGTCACATCTATAACTAGTAGGAGCAGAGATTCCATCCAACAAAGCACACGAATTGATACTGATACCCATCGCCAAGTAGACCCCACCAATACAGGATACTGGACACATACTCGTGGCGCGAAACCCATTCCATAATTATGCTCAAACATCTCCATATCAGCCTTCATAATCGCTTTTTCTAAAAAAAATTTTGACAACTCTGGAAAATTACCTCTCGTAAAGATGGCATCCAAAAACAAGAGTGATGATATCATTATAATATAGAATGACATACAATATACAAAACGATGATGGACAATTATTTTATAATAATTAAAATTTTCAATACAATTTGCAATACATCAAATTATCATTTATCAATGAAATCACAATTATTTTTGAATAGAAAACTTCAGTAAGTTCTTTACAATAATAATTAATATTTACTTTACTAAATTGAGTCCAATCAAATATAAAATACTGAGAGTTCCAAAATTAATTGGAAAATAGTGAATTCTAATGTCTTTCAGTAAACTATATCCCTAACAGTGACTAAATGCGCCTTTTTATTCAGTCCATAACGGCAATCGGTTTTTGTCTGAAAAAATATTTCTAGTAAATATGTAATCTTCCATTCCCAGTTAATAATTGATTCAAATAGAAATTTTCCTTGAATTTCTTTAAATCTGTCCTGGGTAAAAGTTGTAAATTAAATCTTATCTCCAATATGTATTCCTATCTTTCTTGGCATATTTTTTAAGCAAACTTTTGAAGTCTCAACTTTACCCAAATTTTCTGCAGCCTTCATTGAATTCAATTTAGTTCTTCGTAGTTGCTAATTTAAAAGCAAACATGTCCTTTCATTACATCTAACTCAATATGAACTCGAATCCAATATAAGATAATTCGATTGATTATTAATGCATTCTCTCGGGTAATTTAATTTTGAGCCTTGGAGATTCTAATGCCTGTAAGACAGATCTTGGGCCCACGTAAATAGATTCATTTAGGTCAGACATTTTCAGTTAAGCATTCTTTATAGCCAGAGCTTTCTCACTAATTAGAGTAAGGTTTCAGTACTTAACCTTCAAAAACTTTTTTTCTGAACTATTTCCACTCAATATAATACCAATTCCCATGACACTTGAAGTTGTCAGAAAAAGCGTTATCTGCTTCTATATTATCTTTAAACTTCCACTCTACCTTAATATTTCCTCAAGGGGGTCGATACAAACAAAATCATTTACTTCATTTGTTATTTCACTTCCATCAATTTTAATATTCCATTTTAGCTTCAATAATTGAAATTTATTAACATTATTTTTTGAAACAATATCTAAAGGAAGATATCCTACCAATAACTGAATAGCAATTGAAGCTACTACTTGGTATGATTCAATAATACAACGGAAAACTTCTCTTTGGTAAATTAATTTTAATCGATTGTTTGATCAATAAATATAATCAATTTAATATTTTCTATTTATATAAATTTCACCCTTAAATTAAATTGTAATCCGGTAGAAAATCGTTTTCTGAATAACTTCCGGATAGATCACCTTTAAAATTATAGATATAGTCATGTGAAGATCTGCAAATTCTTATCTTAACCTTTTTTACTTTATCTCTAATATAGAACAAATGCAGAATCCAAGGTAATCTGTAGTCAATAATAGGATCAAGAGATTTCAATTCGTTTACATATTTTATAATATTTTTCTGTAATAACATAGGTAGTTTCCTTGAGATTTTCTCAGAAATATGGTATATATCGATTTGGAAGGATTCATTGGCAGTTCATACTTGTTTTCTCAATCCTCAACCTGATTTAATGTTTTCTTAGTAGAACAGGTGAATCTATAAATACTGTTTTAAGAGTAAAAATATCATCCGCGAATATAACAGCACAATTTTCATTCATATTCGTCCCTCTAAGGAGCTATGCCTGCAATTAAATACCACAAAATAGGTCCAAGGCGAGATATCTTTGGAATTTCAATATCGTATTCGAATTCAGTCTCCCTTTCTTCATAAACCGTTACTCTATCAGTAAGAAAACCACAGATCATTTTTATCAGATGATCAGGAATGCTCTTCAGTGAGTATCTGTTTCAAATTTTTCCACCTTACCATATTTAATGCATTCGACACTCCAAAACTTTTTTAACCTGCATTTTTATTTATTGATTAAATCTCTTCTTCGAAATCCATAAAAGTTTTTCTAAATTTTCTGAAACCATATTGATATTTTTGTTTTTTATTTTAATTTTCCATAAACTTACTCTATACTGGTAGTAAGCCAACAAGTCCAACTATTTACAATCCTTAAATCCTTGCTTTATTTTGTAATTAAATTTACGTTTACCCTTTCGTTTATAACAGCAAAGTAGCTTTTCATCAAGCATTCCTTAAATAGAAGTGTTTATTCATATTAAAAATTTCATTTAATATGCTCGAACTAAGGAACCAGTTCAACCCAAAAAACTTTCTTGTACAAGAATAAATTTTAATTCATCCTTCATCATAGGTTGAATACGCCAGTCTTCTACTTCCATATACTCATTATAATCTGTTATCAAATATGAAAAATTATACTTCGGTATAACGATCGTAGATTCCTCATAATTTTCTGTTTCATCACCTCTTATTATATGATGTATTGACCTTTTATCCACCAAAAAATCCTAGGAGGATACGAAAGAATCAAATTTTCTGACAAATGATAACATCCATATCATTTGAACAATTTTCAAGTAACATTTCCCACAATATAAAAGACAGCGATAAAATGCCAGAGGGAAAAGTCATTTCAAATTACATTTAAAGCTAATTGCAATTTTATTTTGGCAGAACATGCAAGCGTTATAATTAAATACATAATTTAATAAAAAAAATATTGAAATGCTTTGGATTTAATTAAAACTGGATTTTAATAAATTGTTATTAGATTTTTCCATTATACAATTAATAATAAATTAATATGTGTTTTATACCCAATAATATCATCATCATTTTATAATCCAACAAATATTTTCAGTCAATGTATATTTCATGGCATTCCTTATTAATTAGATATTACATTAAAACTGGAGTCAATCTAGATTCATTCAATAAAATATTTTTGATACAAAGTAAAACTTATTCAACTTTAGGAAAACCTCGATAATGTTATTCTAATAAAATCCCCTCAATGATGTCGTATGTGCATTACTAAATATTTCAATGTCTGACCTTTATGATTACTACTCAGGATGCAATATTGCATTATTTTGCTACTTTGGAATAGATTTATGCTAAAGTCAAAAGTTTTAATTTTCAAAGGATATATTTAGATGTTTCATTTTGCTCCCACTTTTATACACTTTAAGAAACTACTTTTTCGCATTATATCTTCTTAACACGTTAAGGCTCCACAGGCGCTTGCTCAATACCATCGAAGTTGTGTTCGACAGCGTTATCCAGCCCAAACGTTTTCCATCCAGAGATAAGAATTATCTTCAAACAAGCACTCAGTGCAGAAAGATGCGGGAGGTACACTCTCGACTCCTCATCACTTATTCTGCGACTTTATTTCTGTTTCGCTCATTATGAGTGGTGCATTTGAAGGGAGGTATGACTGCATCATTTAAAAATGTGTGAAGTGATTTCTTTGTTGATTGCTCAGCAAATAGGCTAAACATTAGCAGTAGCTATTAGAAATAATTTTAGGAAATAAAAATTGCAAAATCTGCATTAAATATAATTACAAATATATCCTCAGGTGAGATTAGGGACTGATATCAAAGAAGTGAATACATATAAAAGAGAAACAAATCTAGATAGGTAAAAATGTTAAAAAATACGTCTCTTATTGGCTATGATAGAAATTTTCTAATAGCTCTTTTTATGCACTTTACCATGAGTTAAAGATTTAAAATATTATACAGTTTTGTATTATTTTGTATTTGTACAATAATAGAATTATTTTAATATTTTCAGAAACTTAATCATCAGTTAATTATTTAATAAATCAAATTTTGACTCTAACTGGGGCGCCACTTGGCAGTAAGTTCCAAAATATTGGATTTCAAGATTAAAATGTAGAACTTGATAAAAATAAAAATAATTCTGTTGTTTAATACACTCATGAAAGTTTATTTCAAAAACTTTATTTAAATTTATCGAATCAATCTATTGAATTTCCCACTGCCCATGTTTCCGCGACCCTAACTAGGGTCGCTTCTCACAGTTTAAAAAGGCTTCAATAAATAATCGTGTTTAATTTCCACTTCTAAATATTTTAAATAAAATTTTTTAATTTTATCTTGTATTTGTGGGATAATTTTTTAAAAATAAAACAATAATCTGATAATGATTGATTCATTTAATTATTGGGATTAAAATGGCTTAATTATAATTATAATTTACTATCGCGATATTATTAATCGGTTTTGAAATCGCATTTCTATCATCTCGTAGTTATCTCCTGATTTGAATTAGACTTTTTATTGAACACTGGTGTACACATTAATAAGCAGTGAACAAATAGATCAAGAAAATATTTAAAAAAAATAATTTGATAACGAATTTAAATAACATTTATAGTCGATTCCTAAAACATCGAAGCATTACAGATTATATAAACTGATTCAGTAGAACGAACTAAAATCTTACGCATATGATGGCGATTTTATAGGCATTAGAAAAAAATATAAAATAAAAGAGAAATCAATACTTTTAAACTAACAACGCAGAACAAATGAAAAAAATAAAAACTCCACGAATGAAATAACTCTAATGAGGAAATGTGTTGTGCAAAAGAAACATATCAATGACATTATTAAGATTGGATTCGCGACTGTCGCAAAGTTAACAAACATTATCCTTGCAGACAGATACTCGGAGCAGCGCTGAAATGTCGAAAGACTGTCTGACACGGATCATTTATTGTCACGTGATCTTCAATTAAATTACTAAGAAAACACAACTAAGGCGATATCAAGTATTTTGCACGTATTTTTGGAATGACATGAGCATAATTGTATTTATCGAAAAAGAAAAATTCAAAATTACCCAGTTTTACGTCATTCATTTTTGGTGTAGACCTAATTCTTGAAAAATAAATATACTGAATTGAAAGGGGTTACACCTTTTGGATACTTTTACTTTACATTTTTTTTTGCTTTATTTGGCTTTGTAGTAATCATTTTTAATGTGTTTATTCCATATCATATAAAATTTATCAAAATGACAAAACTATTCAACTGGTACAAGTCAAAACATGAAAAATAAATAGCATCTAAAAATGCTTGGAACTGAAACATTTATCTGATTAAATCAACATTATTTGATGTCAAAGCCAAAAGCATGCGTTGGCGCCTATATACTTATCTTAACAGCTATTTATTTCGCTTTTTTTCTTATATGTCATTCATTTGTAAATTGCACGACTATTCTTTATGTCAAGAGAATAGAAATCGTAAGTTTAGAAAATATGTCCCATTTCTCGATTTTAAGCATAAGGGGAATATGTCATTAGGGTTAATGAGATGTGCAATAAAAAACGAATCACTATTTTGAATTCATTGTTCAAAACGTCACCTACACACACACATAATTTAGCATTCAAAATACCAAATGTAATAATTAAATCCCTGCACTGCGAAATTATTTTGTTTTGCACATTTCTCTGCATGTAAGGAAGTTTTCGAGTGCGTTCAAATGGTTTTGCTCTTTTGAATGAACAGCTGCCTAACCCTTTCTAGAAATTTTGCACCCAATTCATCCACTTTTCTGTGCAAATACATAGGTTGCCCTCATCCAATTTTTCGATGAAACAAAATTCCAGTTTATATAGTTCATTCCAGCTTTTATTATATTGTACATAAACAAATAAACTCATTTCTGTACATTCTCTGAGAAAGAAAATTCCAAAAGTGAGTCAAAAAATATTTTTTCTGGGAAATATTAGGGAAATTTTATTTATTTTTATGGAAAATTTATGGGAAATATTAGGCTAATGAAAGAATTGCAGAAAAAAAAAGTGATGTATTAATCATTAACTATTTGCTATTTTACGAGTCAAAATAACAAGAGAGCACAGCTGTTTTATATGTTTGTTTATATGTCATATATTTGAAGCCTTTTCCTTGATTCAATGTAATCAAGGGTTCTTGATTCAAAATATCAAATTCTGTAGGGCTGTGAATATTTATACAGATCTCTTTTGGGACTTCAAAATGAAAGAAAGATGGATTTCGACTGCTTTGGATTTTAGAATGGATCTTTTTTTGACGGGGATTCAATGCTAGCTTCTGACTTTTAATTACCATCCATGTCATTAGGACCTGTACTTAATTACTTTGATATTGAGAAAACTTTAATGAATAAAACTTTTGTTTTATTGTATTCATACATCAAAAGTAAGATGCGTATGAATATGAAAATAACACTAAGTTAACAACACTAAGTAAATGTAACCTTAATAAAAAATAAGCAAATATAACATTCATTAAAAGAAAGTAAATATCTTTAGACAACTTTTAAAAACAAAATACAATTCCCTCCATCAAGTATACTACTTTCCCTCTACATGAAATTGAAATTTGAATTTCAACGTTTCAGTTCAAAACAGAATAACTTATAATTTTGTGTCTACATTTGAAAAAAAAAGAATAGTTTGTAAAATTTTGTTTTTAAGTGATCAAAAAATTTTATTAGAATAAGATTTTTTATTTGTTTAAAAATAACATAGTATGTTGAATGAGTGAAAAAAAAAATTCTAAAATAATATTTTTTATACCAAGAAAGATATTTTTAAGCGATTGAGTAAAATGTATAGATAGCAGTAAGGAAACCATGGTATTTTGAAGTAAAAGTATTTTGTACTTTAAGAAAAGATTTCATACCTACAATATATTATGTCTGAAATTATATCCAGTTTTAAAAGAAACGTCACTCTGTGCATTAACTAAAAGAAAAAATAATGTATATGCCTTGTGTATACAAAGAACACTTTTGCAAATTATTATTTTTCAGTATAATTACTTAAGTGCATATTTAGAACAGCTATTAAATAGTAAAAGGAAACTATCTAAGATTGAGGATTTCAAACAGAAATACGACAGTTACTATATTATTGTTGAAATACCTGTTGAACACATAATCTTGAATTATACCAAACAAAGTTAAAATAAAAGGTCGCCTACTAAAATTCAGTTAATTTTTTTAATAGAAACAATGCATAATAATGAAGATTTTTCTGATGCACAGAAAATTAGCATTAAGATACAATTTTTTTAAATTATTTCGCAGTAACATTCCAGAGTAGTGTTTTTTATTTAAAAATACAAGAGCTATTTAATAGTTAATCATCTGTTATCTTTATATATTATGCAGCAAGAATTAGCAGAAATATATGATCCCATTTCTCTCGATTAGAAAAGTCTCAAGGCACTTATTCCTTACCCCAAAACGCACTTCATTTTAAATGCTAATATCAGAAGTGGGAAAACTCAGCATCTCAAATAAACTTCAAAATCTTGTTTGTTAATAATAAATATATGAAACAAAAAAAAAGATATTCATAACTTTAGTTTTATTTTATGAATTATGTGAAATTCAGCCATCAACGAATGCTATTACGACTCTGATTATATATTTTAACAATTGACTCAACATTTCATATTACAGTGGCTAGTATCTTCAGGAATATATTTTTTATTTTTGCCAAAGCATAGAAATTGAACAGCTCATCATTTTATATCTGTATAGTTTCTATTTAAGTTAAATTTAAAACGTTAGATAAGCTTATATAATTAGCTATGTATTTTCAAAATTGCTGATAATGTTAAGATATGTTTACGAACAATAACAGTTGTGTTTTTCATAAAATAATTTATATAGAAATTTGATCATGTGTTATTTTGTTGCTTTATAAATAAATATTCTACAACACGCTTACACCTACGAGATCTAATGATTAGGTGTAATTATGAAAATAAGCATACTAAAGAATACATGAAAATGCACAATAGTGCAACAAAATGCATTAACGTAACGAGGCTATTTAATGCTATCTCTATTAACTGCTATGTACTACAATTTTATATAGGTTTATCGCATATTTCAAAAATAAACTCCAACTTTTAGGAAGGGAGGTGGAGTTTTCGTGATAATAATGAAATGACATGATTAGAAATTAAACGGTCTTAATCACTTTTTTAAGATTTTAAATGAATTAAACTCTTATTTTAAATAATAACTGAAAGCTACAGAAATCAGGAATACTAAATTTGATATTTTCAATATTTCCTTATCTTAATATAGTGTTAGAACTTGGAAGATTTCCACAAAGCATTGCACCGTAAGTAGATACTGCTTAAGGAATGTCTACATTTTTCCTAATTAATATAACACAGAATTCATCTATTTTAAAGAGCAGTATTATTTGAAATTGATTCAAAGTTAAATGGTTGTTTTTACTACATTTTGAAAAAGTTTACTCTAAAATAAATCGAAAGTTTTGAATCTAAAATAATCTCTCGGATTTAAAAAAAAAAGCTCTCTTGAAGAAATTCGTTTGGAGAAATTAAAGGAACTATTCAGAAGAATTCAAATAGACAACATGTTATTAAGAACAATCGCTGCGGAAAGTAAAGTTCTTTTTAATGCAGAAAAAAAACAATTCACTTTCATAAAACTATAAGATTTAACTTAAATATCGTAATAAATACATAATAATTATGCTGTGGAAAATTCTTTTAAATTTTGCAACTTCGAAATATCATACAGAATTTGAACAAACATTCAGTGTAATACGTTAATATAAAATCGATCATCACTTCAAATGTGGATGAAACTTTAGAAGATATGCACAATTGTGTATGTCATGTCACTTCAACGTCATGTGAATTGATCCTATTATGTAAATGTAAAAAAGAATGAGTTAGCTTCATTTTTTGCCTTTTAATTCAACCTCTCCATTTCAAAGAAGTCAGGAATTGATTTTAACCGATTTAAAGAGTTGGGATTTTTTTTTCCTTTCCCCCCCCCCTTTCAAAAGCCTATTTTCATGTGCAATGCTCTGACAGGAGGCTACAACGAAATAACAACATAAAAATTTATCATTGAAGATCAGAACAATATTAAACTTAAAATGTTTACATTTTAGGTATGTCATCTAAAACTGAAAAATTATATTTCATCTTTTGGATATAGAATATTTTAATCCCAAAATTCTACGAAGATGGAGTATTTTAATAAATTTAAATAATTCTCAAATCATATCAAGAATGTACCTAAAAGTTATACTCTCCAACAAAAATTATTCAGTTTTAGAGAAATACGGTAAGCATCTTTTGTGTAAAATGAATGTGAACATTGTGAAAGTTTAACTTTGTATGCAAGATTAATTTAAAGAGCGTGAAATAGTGTTTAAATATATTCAGCCTGATGGGAATCTAACGGCTGGCAGCATACCGGCAAAGCCGAAGATCACGGGCCAAATGGAAAGGAAGGCAAAATCGGCGTGGTGCAAAAGGAGCATCTAATCCACAAGCACAACTGATATTTTAGAAGAATCGAGTGATTCTGAAATGGAAACTACAGCCAGATCCAAACATTAACATTCCACAGAAGATTAAAGAAAGAAGATTAATTAAAAACATTGGCTCATCAAGGAAGTTAAAGAAAGTAAGTTGCCTCTATCAGTGCATGACAACAGCATTCATTATTTTGAAAATGCATTGAAAAATATTTTTTCCTTTAAAAGATTCATATTAGTTTGCGAGCGAATAATTATTCTTTCATGCATTCAATTCTAGACTATGAAAGCGACGTGATCAATACTTCCATATTTTATTCATGTAAAGGAAGAGAAAATGCCATAAGATACAACGGAGAATTCATTCTCATACAAGGTATTCAGCTTTTCTGTTCGATATAATAGTGGTATTAAAGAAGAATAAGGGAAAAGAAAAGGTTTCTACCATTCAAGAGAATAATAAAGTAACTCGGCACTAATAAGTTTGTTTGCCACTAATTTTTCAATAACCCAGGTAGCACAGCTTGTAGCACAATATTGTGCAATATTGTACGATATTATATAATATTATTCAATGTTAAACAATATTATACAATATTGCGAATATTGTTTTATATCATAAAATATTGTACAATATGTACTTGCGATACTGATCAATCGTGGCATTTTAATTCATTAAAAAAACCTTTTTGAGGCTAGGTAACTGCATTTTGGGATGAATCTTTAGAACCAAAATAGGATGGCATTAATTCTGTTATTCTTCATCATCGCACTAGTACAAGGAAGTTCGATTTCGATTGATTTAACACGCAACATGTAAAAGACGCGCATTTGACAGATTCAGGTTCTCGCATTTCGGATCTGAATGCAAAACTCACCACGAAGCCTATCACGTCCATGAAATCTGACAAAAATTATTTCCCTTATTCGAAACATAATTTAAGCACAGTTTTTGAAGTCAAGGTTATAAGTTGAAATTTGTCAAGGATATCCTTTCAAAATTATTTCAAGAAGTAAATTTATAGATGATTTGGCTCTTGCCTTTCAAAAAAAAGCTTTTATGCTGGAAATGCTGATAATTGAAACCTTCTCTTCTGAAGATTTGTGCCAATCTACATCAATTAGGGAACCTTTACTTTGGATTTTCATTAAAAAAAAAAGGAAGACAAGAATTATCCAAATTATTTTATAATAATGTAAGAAAACATTTAAGGCATTAATCAAATGTTAATGATTATAAAATTATGTTCCTGCTTTGAAAATTATTACATATTAGAGGAAGTGGAAGTTTTCTTAATTATATACAGAAAAGGCTTTGGAAAACCATAAAAAAGTGAAGTTTTTGAAATAACAAAATAAGCTGTACATTTCAAAATATCCCATATTCTTTTTACTACTAGTTTCCCTCAGTCATTTCATGCGTTCTAGCAATTCCAATTGTTTTCAATTCCTATTTGCATTTTTCAAATAATATAGTTATAGTTTGAATGGCAATTATAGAATGTCCAATAATAAAACTGATATTCGAAAATGTTTTACTCTATCCTCTCAATTAGGAACATATATTTTTGTGGAAAAAAACCCCATAATAATAAACTGCTATTTTCAAATATCAAACATTTATTTTATTCGTCTATTTATTTATTGGCTTACAAGAGCACTACTGCCATTCTCTTTCAATTATTGCGTGCATTCTAATCAAGCGCCCTTTGTCAGAATTTTATTTACACTTTTCAAATGTTATGTATGTGTTTTTAACAAACGATTTTCTCTTCCAAAATATTTCATTCACTGTTATTTTTTTTCCATAAATATAAAGTTCTCATCAATCTCCAATTACTTGAGCAATAAATACAAAAGACTCGGAGAGTAATCGATACCTGTACATAATTTATTACATAATCTCACTCAGGAAAAAAATATTGGGAATTTATTATTCCTAAACTCAAATAGGAATGCTCCCAGCTAACTTAATACAGAAAAAAATCCAGTGATTTCACCAGACATAAGGCAAGAGCAGAAAATATATCCTTCGTCTTTCGTGACTTATTTTCATTCATTGAACTGAGCTTTTCGGATCGGCTTATCATCGATTCCAGAGCTTCATCGATTTCAAGAGTTGAAGTGATACGAAGGAGAGGCAATTCATTTTGATATATATATTTCCTATTTTACAGATTTCATTCCTTTTAAACTACGACATGACTATTAGATGTTTTCTATACCAGTAGAAAAGTTGAATGAAAGACCTTGATTCCCATGAGTGATTTTTCTGCCACACTGTACGAACTTGTACGAACTTTTTTTTCAGCACAAAGATAAATGATCGAGTCATTGATTAGCTCTAAATCATTCTCGTATGTCTATTTTTTTCTCACGAACACGAGATATCTCAGTCTTCGAACAGATTAAGATAATAAATTTTCTGCTGTTCCTTATTTATTTTAATAATTATATGAAATATTAAATGAAGAGTTTCGTCAATGAAATGTAAATAGAGAACAATTTATTAAATTAATGGCCTATAAAAAGAAAATATTACTTTTATATGCACACAAGACGATGGCTGTTTGCTTGTTAAACGTATTTAAATGGTTTTGTAATTATAATTCTTTATATAAGATGCCATAGACAATTGTTGGAATTCTGTTGTACTGAAGTATTTTATAGAAGATGTGGTCTTCAGCATAAAAATAAAATGTTTTCTCTATTAAATACACCAATGAAGCATTTACTACGATATTCGATTTGTACATATTATACTATTCAATATTTATTCCGCGCTTATTCATTTTTTCTGTTCAACAAACAGAAAACATTCAGTAGTGCAAAACAGACGTAAGCTTAGTATTTCGCAAAATCAATAAATCTGTTAAATTAATTTAAATTTTAATTGAATCCTTAAATTCTACGCATCATAAGGAAGCCCACTTCTCCGTTCTTGGGCGATGGTAAATCTTGATTCTTTATTTTTCTCAAAATATTCTGTGAAAATGAATGCGAAAAATTCAGGAAAAGCAATTAAAAATTTTTTGAGCTTAAAATCTATATTATAAATAATGCATAAATTGCAGTTATTCTATTAAAATTTGTGTATCTAAAAACGTTTCTATTTAAAGTTAAAATAAAACTTTATTGATAATTTACAAAATTAATTAAAAAGTAATTGATGCACATATACATCATATACTATAAGATTGAAAAACATATTTCGGGAAAAAAATCTGGTGTACACTTTTTTTATATTGAGTAAACTGTGCTTAAACTTTCTTGATAACAAAATCTGTTGTATTTGCCGATTTATATCAAAGAAGTTGCAAAATACGCAAAAGAACACGATACCCAAATAACTAAAAAATAAAACTAATCCATGATTTTTTTTTTTTTTTGATAAACAGAATGAAGCACACATAATGCTCCATCTCCTTCCTCAATGTTTCCTTTCTTCCATTATCTCAATGGACACTTAAAGACGTGTTTCTCGTCATTGTTCACTAAAGGGAACGATTTGGCAAGCAGAAGTAGATCTACATCTGAAGCAATCAGTAGAATTTCCGTGAGCGTGCTTCGATTTCTTCGATCGTGTGATCAAATACACTCATTGAAGCGCAATAATGCTTTTATAGCAAACATCTTCAAAAGTTCCAAAAATAAAATATAAATAAGCAGAGAAAGCTATCTGAAGTTTTGAATAGAGAATAACCTTTTTATCTCAGAAACAAATATCCCACATTATGGACGAAATTGCTCCATTAAATATAAATTAGAAATCAAAAAGAATTCTGCCAGTGGAGAAAAAAGATATATTCTGAAAAATGTGTCATTCGTTTAATACTACTATTCATTTTTTTCGAAATGAGTCGGTTAAAATTATATGTTTATTAAAAGTAAAAACAACCTAAATTTGAATAGGTCTAATTAAATCCACATTTAGAAATTTCACAGGGAACAGCATGTGTCATTGAGACGTCAATAAGAGATATCTCCCTCAAAACAAAAGCAGCTGCATGGAAAATAACGTTTCTAAGTTTCAATTGTATAGTTATATGATGACTCATTCTAAACTATGGGCAGATGAGCCGCCGCCAATCCTCTATCCAAAATTTCGAACCACACTCAATTAAGATTTGACTTCAAAAGATTTAATATACATCAAGCCAAAATGCACTACAGATCTTTGCTTTAAACCAACGATATTCCGGTTCTAAAGCCAAGACACCGCCCCAAGTTGATTACAACTTATCTTGAAATTCTGATTATACTTCTTTGATGTTGCATTTTGGAACATAATGACAGTACTTTATCTGGTTACGTATCACATAAAAAGACACGTAAATGAATATGAAATTTAATTGCAATGTAAAAAGTAGTCATGAATAAAAATCGGAGATTCATTTCAAAATACTGAATAATACGATGAATCATTGCATTTTTTCGGTCGATATTGAATAGAAAGAAGTATTTGCGTAACATCGTAGATTAAGATACTAAAGCCTCCATATCTACTATTTTTATGACACTATGTTAAAATAAAAAAATGTTATTAAAATATCTCGGAAAATAGCACAGGCGAATAATTGTTCCATTAGAATAGAAAAGTATATTATTAAATAGAAATATTCGACATTCAAAAATTAAATGTAAATGTCCATTTTTACTTTTGATTCTTATAGAATTAATTGTTATCTTAGTTTTCCTGCATCGTGATATTCAGTGATGATACATCAGATTTACCATAAAATATGTTGTGAATTGCTTAACATATATGAGAAAAATTCGTTCTCATCATTTCATATTCGTTAGCAAATATTAACCCGATAGGAATTTCTGTAATTCCCCCACCTAATTTTGAATTGTGTCAATATCTCTTCAGAAGATATCATTGAAAATTTGCTTAGCATGAATGAACAAAAAAATCAATTCGAAAATCGTTGTATGAAAATGTTTTCGGCTTGTCTTGTCTTTGTCTGGCGTCATTGTATTGGCCACTGTCTTCTGTATCTATCGAATTCTCTATCACACAATATAAAGGAAAAAGGGCTATCTGTCTGTCTTATAAAAATTCTTTGTAGTACCATTTCTACATTTTTTCACATAATTTACGGAGAGTATGCCAGTGTAAGCATCGTCATGCTAGAACATTTTAGTTCTTATAAAATATTCATTTTCATTTGCAATATATGTTCTAATTTTAAAAAATAAATAAAAACTACGCACTACCAGTGTTCAACTCTAAATAATAATCTTTTATCAAATATTATTTTATTTCAAAACACATTAGTTAAGAAATAAAAGGAATGACACCGTAAATATAATAAAAGCAAACGCTTTCATTTTATTACAGATTTGCATCCATTAGTAGAATAATCCGATTATCAATTATCATCAACTCTTATGCCATGAAGTTCCAGCAGCCAAGAAATAATAGGCTCTCGAAGATGTACTGATGAAGGAATATTTCAATTAAATTAACGTTATTCTGTGATTAGTAATGCTTTTAATCAATAAAAAGGGCAGTGTTATGCCTATTAGAATATTTTCTGTTGGTGCAGTATTTAGTACGAAACAGCGCAATGTCCATATACTCTTTATAAAGATTTTAATCAAATAAACCTAGTAAGATTAAATAGCCCTTTTAAAAATTTAGTGGCAGTATGCGCAAACCCTAAGAAATTGCTCTGTACCTTGAAGAAAAGACTTGAAACTCAATCTAAAATAAGTGTAGATTTTATTTTCAGAGATTTTCAGATTCCTCAAAGCAGATTTTATTTACTTATTTATTGAGATTGAGCTATTTTTCTATGAATTAAGCAGGAATTCTTAATGAAATCAGTCAGCTCATCGGTATCAGGAGAAAAAAAATTCTGTTCCAGCTGCTAGATTAATATTTATGAATACTAAGGAAGGTATTTTAATTAACGATAATTTAACAATAACAAATCAGTGGATTAAAACACCTTGAAGAAATAAACTCTAAAAAGCGTCGGATCGAGTGATCAAAAGAGATTTTTTTTCCTGTATATTAGTTGAACAGAAAAAAAAATCAAATCTAAACTTGAATTGAAATTAATTTAAATATCAAAAGAAAAAGATTAAAGATTATAACGTTGGTACATTACAGACATCCAGATAATTTTCGTGGACATTTCAACTGATATGTGTGAATACGTGTTTCTAGTCTTGCACGAGTGGAAGAAACACAATTCATGTCCAAAGAAATTTATACTATAATTCGTTTGAAAAATTTGCAACATCATTGTATGAAAAAGTGTTACTATTTTCTTTAGCTGTAATACTTTAATAATTCATTAAATGAGAAAAATTTAAGAGATAAACTCGTTTGATGATTAATCATATTGTCGCTATTATATTAAAATATCGCCAAAAGAAAAATTTTTACGGAAATAATGGAACCAATGCCGCCATACAATAGCTTGAGAAGGTTGGAAATGACTAAAACTGTTATATTTATTTCGCCACGGTTCTCAATTATGATATTCATACCAAAATATTTATAAAGTAGTTTCTAAAGAAGATATTAATCGAACTATACTATACCAGTAACAAACAGCAAGAAATCCGACTCGTTAGAAAAAACAGCAATGCAGGATAGACAGAGCTACATCAAGATCAAACTTCCCACGCCATTAATAAAAAAAAATCAATCGATAAAAGTAAGCTCGAAAAATGGCAAGTAAATTTAGAATAAAAGTGGAACGGACAGGCGTTTCTTAGGATTCTCTCAAAAGTCAGCTTACCTCCAGCGAATTGGTTAAAAGAAGACGCCATCTTCTTTATAGAATATGGACTGTTCATTTTCTAACTCAAAAGATTTCAGTTTGCACACAACAGCTTCTGCACATGAGGAGATATTGCAATGCAATTAACTATGCCGCTGAGTACATTTTTTACAGTCTCCTGGCATCTAAGGAAACCATCTCTTAATCTAATGCAAGACTGACTTTGGAGAGTAGTGTCCAACAGACTCTCCTGGCAAAAAATCCGTAAAATCCCCAATATATAACACATTTTCAATAAATAATCCTTTGCTCTCTGCGAAAGATGAAGGTGAATTCTTCATTAACTAGTTTTATTCCTTGTTTCCTTTCAAAAGAGAAACAGAGTAATCAGATTAAACAGCCTCAACATATTGAGGCTGTTTCATTCGACTTGGATCTTTGGTTTTCCTGGACTCGTGAACAGCGAATGAGAATTAAAAATAACCAATTGTCTGATGGCTTTTGATCCATTCGAGCTTCAGTAATGACATTTCTTTTGTTACTATTTTTTCAGAACGAAGAATTTTTAAAATTGCTTCAATACTATACTTTTGAATATAACTTTTGTTTT
>JAPMOR010029556.1:635952-658882 GCA_026543865.1 Argiope aurantia
TTTTAAAATTGCTTCAATACTATACTTTTGAATATAACTTTTGTTTTTGTGTATATGCACGGGGATATTTTGTGTTGTTTTTCTTACTCTCCTATTTTAAATATTTTTTGTTTCAGTTTATATTTTATTATTTTTTCTGAATTATAATTTTTTAAAACTTATATTAAAGTCATTTTTCAAGCATTATTTTTATCGATTGTTTTTTTTTATTAATGGAAAGGGAAGTTTGATCTTGATGTAGCTCAGCCCATCCTGTGTTGCTGCTTCCGCTAACTAGTTGGATTATTTACTAATTTTATATATTTTTTTACTTATATCCACTCATCTATAAGGATACAAACTTTCATACTTCTATCTATAAAACATCCAGAAATATTAAAATGGAAATTTATACACTCCATTAGACCATTTATCCATTCCTCTGAGCAATATTTGAATGAGGTTTTGATAATTAATTATTTTCTTTATAATAATGAATCTATCCTTTAAAGCTCTTAATTGATACCCAACTATTTTTTTATCTCATTTTCGAGCAAGTGTAGTCAATATCAAAGTATCTGCTTATAGATATTCTAGCATAGTTTCTTTATCCCCTACAAAAGACAAAAACAACATCTTTAATTTAAGGGATTCGATGTATTTTAAAGCATTTAGACAGTCAAAATCTAGATCCTCCAGTAATAAGTGGGATACAAATCATTAAAATTGTTACATATAATTTATAAATGTAACATTCAATATTTTTTTTAAAATTTCATAATTCTTTTAAAAGAAGATTATGGCGTACAGGCACAAACGTTGAGAGGATACTGTCCCCACAAAAATAAATTGTACACCCATACAGAAAGCTTCATAATTCAAGACTACCCAAAGGTTCCAAGTATAATAAATGCCGCTTTTTTCTACAACAGTATTATTAGATAGTTTCTTGTAAATATATGCAACGAATTTCGTACCATGCCCCGCATCATCATTCCATTTTGGACCATGCTGACCAGTATTCATCACTTCTAAGCAGAATAGTTGGAAGAAATAATTTCTTGTCTCCATTTAAATAAGACTGAATGTTACGAGTTATAAATAAAAGGGGTGCAATTTCCTTTCCTATAATGAAGCAGGAAATGAAGGTTTCCTTGGAAATGAATAATTGCTCTCTAGAGAGACTATTGACTTCTGACTATTGCTGCACGAAGCGGAATATATATTAAAGACAACAGCCCCAGGTGGCAACATTAAAAGACTTTTGTAGAGGCAGTTATTTCGAGAAAATTTAATTAACTCTCAAGTAAAAAATTCGAAGCCTTTCCATGTAATTTTTAAAATTCCCAAACCCCGCCTAATACGCTGGATGAAAGATATTTCTTCCCTCCATCGTCTTAAAAACTTACTATTTCTTAAAAAAATATTAATGTTTGCTTATTTCTTATTTTACGACATGTCAGTCACAAAGAATAGAAATTAAAAATCTTTTTTTTAATAGAACTATCAGATAGATTTTCTTATTTTAAATTTTGTTCTTATTTTCTCGTTTACGCTTTTTTATTTATTTAAGTCGTCTTATTTCAAATTTGAGAGACAAATTTTCATAATTAATTTTTCTTTCACTGTCTGGTGTTTGCGAGCTCCAAAATCCTGTACGTTTGTGTGCTCTCGATGACAATTGATAATTGAATTCTCAGAATAATAAAATCTATTAATTTATTTGAATTTTGGTTTCGTACGATTGTTGTCATTGGGTGGAAAATTTGAAAAAAGATTCAGTTTGAGTTATTTATTTCTTTAAAAAGAGACTGCGAAAATTAAACAACGAGAAAACAAACAATGAATTTTCCGTCAAAATAATGGCGATCAAATTTTATTTAAATTTAACCTAAAAAATACAAAATTCAAACTATATGCAAAGACAAAAAAAAAAGCATTACATAAAATTTTTCCCCAATTTCTCATTAATATTCTTCCACCCTGCTTCTACCATTTTTATTATAATTCCGACATCTTGCTTTTAATACTTTTTTACATTTCTGACATCCTACTTTTACCACGCAACATTTAAAATTTAACAACAACTCCGAAAGGTTTCCACTTTAGGAACCAAATCATATAAATTTTATAAATTAAAATCTGCATCATTTTATATATTGAATAATAAATTAGAAGATAAAAGTTAGAAAATAAAAAGTTTATTAATAAAGGTGAGTCTTCAAAAAGTGTTTTTTAACATTTTATTATAATATTTTTATTTTGTCTAAATCTTTTAATTTATTATTTTACTTAATTTTGAATATGAATGCACTGATCTGCAAAGCATCACTTTCCCATCCAAAGAACAGCAAACATTCATCTTTTCCATGAAAACAAATTTTATTGAATGATAAATTCACTGAGCCAGATAAAAATCTTGACTAGTATTTGCAAGATGTTCATTTGAATTTCTTATGGTCTACCATAACTCCCTATTAGCATTTGATAAAGTGAAATTCTTCCAATGGAATCGGATATTTTCAAGTAGCTGGAGCAGGTGCATTTTCTGGCGAGGGAAGTCAGCAATCGCAGTCAGGAGCGAATCAATTGTTCGGATTTTTAGGGAGTTTTGAAAGGAACGCCCAGCTTTATTGAAAGTATACGTTTCAATAAATTTATTTCATAAAATTTCTGCATTTAACATAATAATTTTGAAGTGAAAATAAATTTCGAAGAAAAATATTTGGTTTTTATTTTAGTTTTAGTTAATATTAGCATTTGGTTCTTTTTTCCCACATTTTTAATAAATTAGGATTTTTTAGGATACAGTTATTCACATATGAAACGGCAGCCAACAAATTACCTTTAAATTATTAGGAAAAGTTTAATAATATACAAAAGAAATTTATTGTTTTTCGTACTTTACATGACTACAAAATTGCCAATTTTCCGTATATGGAAAAGCATTCTTTCTTGGTTCAACAACATTGGACACAGTCTGATAAATAATAAAACTACTTTTTAAAGCTTTATAAGGATACATATTTATTTTTTATTTAATAATCAATTCATATACTTTTTAAACACATACGGTTAGAAATTTAAATTATGTTTAATTTAAATTTAAATTAGACACCCAGTAGAGAAGGTTCATCTATACTGTTTTATGCCTTTGTATTGTGAAAAAAGTGCATTTCATTTTGAAACTTACAAGGGCTGTTTTGAAAATTATAACATTGTACCTTTTGAAGCAAGAGCTGCATCAGGCTACGATATTACAAGCATTCGAGAACAAAAGGCATCGAAATCAGTATAAGAGTTAATAAACACTAAATGAAGTATTCTAGCAACTAACTGTCGTACCGCAAGAAAGTTATTTAATTAAATTACCACAGATAAAACGTTAATTTATGAAGGATACAAGTTCAAATACTTTTAAATAATTGTGATTATTTTTATAAAATTGCTGAGAAAGGCTTAATGAAGAAAATAAACATGTTTGGCCAACTGATTTCCTGTAAGGGCAGGATAAAATTTGCATTTACTACAGAATGGGTACAAGTCATGGATTCATTCGTTGTCTGCAGTAAGACGTCCTGAATTTTGGTAGAAATTGAAGAAATTTGTAACAGAAAAAAACGATCTTTCTTATAATGTTGATTTAATGGGAAATGTTATTACTATTATGTTTTTTGTGTATAAAGGGATGGTATGTACTTATTTTTTTCGATACTTTCCCTTTAATGTTTTTTGTTTGATTTGATAGTCTTTTATTTATTTATTCATTCATTTTTGACGTAAGTGCCCTTGTTGAATATTTTCTGCATTTAAAATTTGAAAAACGGTAAAATGAAACATTTTAGGAGCAGGAAGGTGAAAATGGAAAAAGATTTAACGAGCTTTGTTCAATTATTTACTGGAACGTTTAAAATAAAATAGGTGAGGATATCCAAAAACTGATTATATTCGGGAAAAACTTTTCCGAATATACAAAAATAAGACTTAAGCTTGGTACAGACAATACTTCTTTCGAGGAGAAAAAGTTTATAGAAATTAGCCAAATATTTCCCATAATGGTCTTTCCTTTATATCTAATGATAAATACTTTAGAAATTTAAGAAAAAAGTAAAATTTTTAGTGAAGTTATTACGCATATTTTTACCTTTTGATGGCCTAAGTACTACAAAAAAAATTGCTTCAATAAAGTTTCTAATAGTAAATATTTATCTAGAAACCAAAAAAGGACGTTTCCTATCTCTCAATATCTTTTCTGGATTTTCGTCATAAAGTATCGGTGTAAAATAAATTGCAATACCAACATTAGTAGCCTTCCGTCATATTCATTTCGGCACAGACAATATCGAAACAACCCTACAACTTTCGTCAAACAAGACATATTAGTGAAAACTTCTCATGCAATTTTTGAAAATAGATGACCTAAAATAATCTTTGACTTATCTCTTGGATGACGGAAAGGGCGTCTTCAGTAGTGTTACTTGCGAGCCTGTGCACTGAATCATTTTACTTCTATTTCAGAGCTTATTCATTTTTTTGCAATCATTCCAATGTAAAACAAAATTCTTGCTTATATATTTATTTTTTAAACTAAATTATTTCAAGCTCTCACCCTGTACTTCCCTTTTGAACTGGATGATTCATCCACGAAATTATCAGATTTTCATCTTCCCTGTAATGTAAAGTGGGCGTAGTTAAACTTTCCATTAAACCATCCATTGTTAATTAGTCCATTCAAATGACTCGAACTGTTTTATTTAAAAGTTTACTTGGTATATACAGCATAGGCAAGCTATTGAAAGGAAGGTGGTTTTGAGTTTTAGGGATTATGAGAGATATACAGAAACTTACGAGATATCACGTCATGAGAGATGTTGCAATAGATAGTTTTATAAAACAGGGTAAATTTTTAGAGAGTTTTAAAAATCACTATTTCTGAAAAATCAAAGAATGGTCACATTGACTGCAATGAGACCATCGACAAAGTCAGTTTTCTTCTTCTTCATTAATTGATCCTTCTCAACTAGGGTTAAGAAATAGTAGAGAAGGAATCGAAAAGCTGAGTCAAAATGTTATAAAGATTCTACGATAGATATCTGTCAGCTATCTATCAATGATTTCCACCACATGCATCAGTACAGCGTTCGGAAAACAGAAAATCTGTGATGCGTAATGTTATAAGATAGCAAAAAGTAATCCTAATTGGGTTTTTTTAGATTTTGCATATTACTGAGACAAAGGTCTTAAAATTCTTATTCTCATTTCTCAGTATCTTGTCAAGAATAAAATTCTGGATAATACTAAAATTCCGAAATTATCTTAACTGCAGAATTATAAAATATTCCAGTTGACTTTTCTCACTCCTAAATTTTAATTGGAAATAATAATTTAAGGAATTGCTTAATAAGAAGTTTTATACTTTTAAACATTTTATAGTTTTCGGTGATTTTGAGCTAAACAGAGAAAACATTGATGATGATATAGAAGCAATTCTCAAAGGTACTATTACTGAATATATTAATAAATGCTTAAAAATTTCAAAAAAAAAAAACTTTTCAGACCCAAAGAGGATTTTAATCTAAACCTTGAGGCGCAGAAAGTCTTATTTTAATACCTTAAAATCGATATTCTAGATGGAAAAAAATGCTCTCTTAAGTTATTTTTGACACTTGATAATTTGTTTTTGATAACAAAAATTCTACTTAAACTAAAAGAACAGCATATCCATATTTATGATTTGAAAAAAACTTTTATCGAAAGTTTCAATCGTTATTATATAATAATTTTAATGCATTTATGATGCCTTTTGATTCATTTAGCTGCGAAAATGCAAAGGTTATAAAATGCACTCCATTTTGTTCTTGATTAGAACACTCAACATCTTGTTTGTCATCTGACTATTTAAGTTTATAATCTTGTGGAATAATCTGGTTCAAGTGCGATCGTGACCTTATACATACACTACCTCGCTCTCACTTTCAGCACTGCCCAACCTCTTACCACACTATCGTTGATACGCTTTCTCATTTATTGTTTATTCTCCCAGTGGTTCTCCTCCTCTTAAGTACCAAGTAATTGCTCCTGGAACAATAGAAGAAAATCTATTGAATGGGTCCCTGCTTCGTACGCTATTTAATAGATAGTGACCCTTTATAACCATTATCTGCAAAGCATGTATCGATGTCTTCCTCCTGTAATAAGCCTGAGTACTAAACACGATATAATTTAAATCAAAATTTATCAATCATTGAAAGAAAGCACATCATTTTTTTTGTATCAATACTGTACTGGTTCATATAGCATGCTATCGTTTCAATTAGAATGGGCAAAAAGCTGATGGTTTAAAATTTTTAAAGCTGTTCCCTAAAATGTGCTATAAAAATACTTCATTAGACATGTATTTTTTATATGTATTATTTGATACCTAGAGTGTACTACAAAAATGATACGTTAAATAGAGACGTTTAATAAATTTCATATATTATAAATTATAGACATTAAAATGTTTCTTTTTAAAGTTAACTTGCAGTCCGATCCGGTGCAATTGTAATTTATTTTTTAATACGTTAAGAATTCGTGCCAATTCAAAATCGCATTCCAATTTATAAAATGATTGCTCCTAAATTCCTAAAATTTAAAATAAGAATTTAATGGAATTCAAAATACCCAGCATCCACTACTTAGGTTTTCACTCCAAAAGAGAAACTTATTGAAAAACGAAGTCAGGACCTTTACAAGCTTAGTTGAATTATCTAGAAAATCTTGTAGGATATTCTTGTCTTTATACGTAATTTCCAAAGAAATTTTTATTTCCATTGGCTAATATGTTTCCGTACAGATTCAATAATTACTTTCAATATTGAATAGATTCAGGCGGCGAACATTTATCTAATGGCAATAAGGAAACTTACGGCATGCATAGACCATAAGGAACATAGAAACTACTTTTTATTACAAAAGAAATCCTCTTGTTTATACAGAACTACTTTTATGTGTTATTCAGTAATAAAAATTCTCATTTCTAAATGCATTATTTAAAAAATGACTCTCCAAAATAATAGAGCTTGCTTGGAAAAAGATACGGATGTACTATTTCCCTTCCGTCTACTTCACTCATTGGGGTCTCATCTATGTCTCAACTACCAATTTCTATAGACTGAAGTACTTGCCTCTTGAAATGACAGCATTGAAATATATTATTATAAATAATAATTCTTTTCCTTTCAAATGAACGTAATCCCATATGCAAATTTTTCATTTAAACAGTTATTCAAAAAATTCTATATTTGAAGAATTAATGATTTAAATTTGAAAAACATTTCTGCTAAAAATGCAACCAAGATGTGTGCTTAGTACGAAATACTGGGCCGCGGTGGCCTGGTGGTAAGGTCTCGGCTTCGGAACCGGAAGGTTCCAGGTTCGAGACCCAATTTTACCGAAGAACCGTCGTGTAAGGGGGTCTCTTGCACGTTAAATCCGTCCTGACCAAACGTCCTCCCGCTGGTGTGGTGTGGAGAGGGGGGTGCCAGCTCAGGTGTCGTCCTCGTCATCTGACCGCGGTTCAAAATTACGAGGTCCGTCCTAAAATAGCCCTAGTGTTGCTTCAAACGGGACGTTGATATAACTAAACTAGTACGAAATACTATTTACTAAATTTAAAAATAATATATATCTGAAGGCTTCAGCTAATCATTCTCTTTCCAATGCAATTAATAAAATGTTGAAGGTAAATCGAATTATTTTTCGAGATTCGAGGAAAGATAACCTTTCAGCATTCTAATAAAAAAATATCAGTTCTAACTAATGATGTACAGTAGACTCCCGATTATCCGCGCCTGCCGCACAAAGGGTTTTTTTTTTTTTTTTTTGTACAAGCGTAAAGCAAAGAAAATAAAAATGTTCACAAAACTGAGCGAAATGTTAAATTTGCTAACACCGTGCTTATTTATGGCAAAAATATCCCAGGCCTTCTCAGAACCTTCCCCTCAAGCAAACACAAATGACTGATTTCTTCAAAAAGGTGTAGTTTTACAGTTATGCTTTTGTAATTACATAATACATTACAGTATTAAAATAGTACTCATGTCTTCATTTTTCTGTGTATCCTCTACGCCTCTCATAAGTACAAAACACTTTTCTGTTTTCATTAACAAAATGCATTTTAGGTTAATTTTGAGTGATATACTAAAATATTAAACGTTAGTTAAACATTTCCTGCTGTTTATTTTACGTTTTATTGTACATAAAACGATTTTTCAAAGTTGGAATGACTTTTCTCTTTTGCTATATCCGTTTTTAGCGTTTTTCGGATTATACGCGAGTGTACTGTACTTTCCAAACTAGGCCAAATTCGATAGCAAAGTGACAGCTCTAAAGATTATCTTCATTTGACGTCACTGCCTAACGTCTCCAAATTAAAAAAAAAAAAAACAGTTCGAGGAGAAAAAAAGATTACATCAATATATTCCAAAGACAAACAATTGAGGAGAAAATGCCACTGGCGGGGGGTCAGAGCTCAAGTCAAGATCTCTTCTATTTTAATCAGAGGTTGAATTGCTCTTAAAGAAAAGCGGTGAGGAGGAATAATCATTTGGATTTCACTTAGAAAAATATTTAGAAATATTGCTACCGGATGTTGGGGGTCTGTGTGCGATGCGACTGGTGCTAAGTTACAAAAATTAATATTCTATTTTTCCTTTCAGGAAAAAAACAATTTTCCTTAACGATAAGTTAAATTCGTAATTTAATTAAAAAGAAATTCATTTCCTACAGCTTTATTTAACCGTTTTTAAGCAAGAGTAAATATAATTATAATTTTCATGTCATTTATCTAGAACTCCAAAATAGTTCCAAGAGACCATTAAAAATTGAACCCTTTGCAGTCGGAAAGATAATTCGATGCATAAATATACACTTAATACATGGGCCTGTTTATTACACCAAAAAATAAATACGTGCTACTTTTTTGAGTTCCCCTGAAAAATGAATCTACATCATTTTAACATTCTGTAGGTATTTTTAACAGTTAAAAGGAAAGAAAATAAATAAATAAAATGAGGCCCCGCCTTGAATGGTGGCTGACAGAAGACATTCGATTGCAAAGGGTTCAATTATTCCGTTGATTCTCAAATTTCAATTTCTGATTTTATTTGAAAGTAGCAACCAATTCCTTAACAGATTCCGTTTACACCAAAAAAGATAAGGGAAAACCAATCAATTATATTTTATTCGTTTAAGAATCCTGCTTAATGAATTATTAATGAGAAAGATTTTCTAGGTGTATATACACGCTAAATACTAACCTTATAACTCTACAATGTAAATAAATAATACGAAGGGTGCATCTGTGACAATAATACTCACAGAATTGTAAACTATTTTCATCCATAAATTTAGATAACAATATTGTATTTCAGAATGATTCATAGCTCTTTAAAACTAATATTTCTTAAAATCATACTGGCCGGAGGAAGTATTATTAGACCCAATGATATATTTTTGAAAATAAGTATACATTTCTAGGTAATTAATGCATACATACAATTTCTGACATTCTTATAGGCTCTATTATAATTGGTATATCTCAATTGACAACAGTAGAAAGGTAATTCCTAGTTTCGAAACAGAATAAAAATACGTCTACACATCACACCAACTTAAAGATATATGTGAAGTATAAACTGTGGATTTTTGTCAATAGCAATGCTACAGAGTATGATATTCTTTTTTTCGTAGGATCTTTGAGGCATTATTTTTTAGTCATTTATACACAGAATTTCATGCTTTGGGAATTTATTTAATTAAAAATCATCGGAACGCTCCAGATACTTAGAATTCGAAATCAAAATTAAATAAAAAATATGGATGACTTCATTTTAGCTCAGGGATTTATAATACACGCATGGTTCAAGTACATACTTTAAATATGCTGTATATAGTGCATTAAAAAGTAGAAATTTTCCATTTTTCCTTGTTTTATTTATAATTCATTATTAAAAATATCATGGAATTTTGAAATTTTTTTTTGTAGTAGAAGAAGACACTGTATGGAATCAAAATTTGATCATATCAATCAACTGATAAATAAGATTTGAATTTTCTAATATAGTTTATTGTCATCGAGAATATACAATTGCACAAAAATTTCAAAAACTAAGCACATCAGAAATTCATTGAAACATCGATTATGAACTCCCTCTTTACACACATGAAATAAACTTCAAATCAATTTATTTTTATTAAAAATAAAGGCTGAAATGATAAAAGATTATTTTTTTAAAATATTAGTCTTCCTTTTCCTTATTAAAAATATATCGGTGTTCAAAATTAAGAGAATATTCCCTTTTGGTAGGTTATAACAGAACTATTGTATCATAGTCAACAAAATTATACGTGTACATTAGGCGATATAATACCAGAATAAAGAACCATACAAGATTTTAGTGCAGGTTTTATCATCTCAAGGACAAACCAGTAATATATTTAAAAAATTAAGTCAATTCCTACTTAGATCAATAACTTTTTTTATTTTAGTTACTTTATATTAAATAATTACAATTAATAAAAATATGCATATACATATGACAGAATTACAATATTGAGTGGCAAAAGAGAGCTTGACGGCAAACTAAGCGATAATTGGCGACAAACTTGGCAACGGATTTGGCGACTTCGGTGACCAAATAGAAATTATTGGACATATTTAATTAATTAATTAATATTTGAAAAAACTGTATTAACATCAAGTGTCATCCACTACAAGTTTAAAAATTTGTATCTGAACTTGAGTGGATAAATAAAAAATATTTTATTAACGACTGAAAATTTGAACAAGACATATATATATAGAGAGAGTGAGCTAATAGTAGGAATTGAAAAATAGCTACAGTACACATCCTGTAATCGAGTTGTTATATACAAGTGCATTCATCTAAATTACAAATACAATTCATATTTGCTAAAGATATATCTTGAAATTAATTAGTTAGAATTAACATTTTGGTCTAATTGGCAGAGTTAAACGATAATAGACTTTCTGTCTATGATTTTCTCGCCCCCAGTTATCTTATCAATATGAGCAATTCGAAATTTCAAAAAGTCTCTTATAATAATATAAATTAATATCAAAAAACCATGCAGCGATGCTTCTTAGATTACAATACTGCATCTTATATAACAAAGGGTTCAAACTGTAGTTGAAAAGAATTCTTAAAAAATTCTTTTTTCTTTTCATATCATCTCAAGTAAATGAACTCAAAAGAGAACCGTTAGTGAATGGGTGAATGCAACAAAAATAAAACTATATATCACTAAATGCTGATTCAAATGGATCTAAAATGGAGAAAATTTCTTTTTTAAATAGTTTTATTTAACTTGATTTGCATCATGTGTGTAAAAATGCTTCTACTTTCTTCTTTATGTTCAGGATCTTGAAAATTTTATACATGTGTGTATTCTCGTTAACAAACACAAGAAGTTAATATTCTCAGCACTTCATTTTCAATCAACCGTTTGATTTAAATAAATTTTCTGCCCTTTCAAGGGATGCCACCTGGGTGACAGTTTGAAAAAACAATGATTTCAAGATTCGTATTGATTAATATGAAGGAAAAATTAGAAAATAATTCCAATAAAAAATTCTACATTTTAGTCATCATTAAAAACGTGTTTTGAAACTGTTTTTGTTAAATTTATTTAATATTATTTATTCTAAATTAAAAGTTTATTTATTTGCTATTTGTTCCATAAATTGTGTTACATTTTTTTTCTGAGAAAGCAAATTCAAATTTGCTAGTAATAATTTTCAGATATTAGGAAATTAATAACCAGCTTTAATGATTCAGCATTTGAAAGAAAGAAAAATGTTAAAGTTTTGAGATGCATATTTACTTAATGAAATAAAACACATATTGATTATTAGCATGATTATAAAAAATAAGAAATATAAAATTGTGTTTATTTAAAATTCTGTTTTTTCGAAGCATGCCCTACCGCCAGTTATTTTTTCGATTAGTGAAAGGTTCGAACGAGAATACATGCTTCACTTCCAGAAGCGACTTCATTCAGACAGGCATTAATAAGCAAATTATTTCCATGAAAGATAGTAATTTCTTTATCCGAAATATTTCATTTACCGTTTCTAATTTCTCTCCTTGCATTAAAAATAAAGAAAACTTTCTAAGGTTGTAGTCAAACTGATCAAATAAATTAATAATCTAAATGGTATGGTGTTAATCTTCACTACAATAATAATGAAAAATTATTATTAGAGTAAAAATTAACACCATTTTCATTGAATAATTTTCTAATTTTAAATCTATAATTTAGAATGCGTTATTATAAACATAATGGAATTTTGAAGTGTTTTTTTAAATTCACTACCAGATATCCCATGATTATAGAAGTATAATTTAATTAAGTTAATCAATTAGACGAAAATTAATTGCAAATTGCGTTACAAATGTGAAAATTGTATAAAAATTAGTCATAAGTAATAATAATTAATCTGTAAATTCGAAGAAAAAAAAAACCTATCGAGAATCAGCGATGAATTCTATTTTTTCAGCGGATAGTAGAACTGTTCCTGTATTATGTTAAATGATCGCTGAAATAATGTTTTATGTTTATTAAAGGAATCTTTGGGAGGGGATCAATCGAAATGAGTGAGAAAGTTTTATATTAGTTCAATGAATGATAATTCTTGTTTTCTTTTTATAATTCTTGCAATCAAACTAACTCTTATAGCCTCATATTACGCGTTTTATTATAGTTAGCTGATTTTATAAACAATTCTTCACATAATTCAAAATGCTTGAATTGTAAAAACTAAATTTCATTAATAGCATGATATGGTGTATACGGCAGCACGTGTTGAATTGATTTAAATTATTTCTTTTTATTTTGATAAAAATACAATCTGATATATCAATCTAATTTTTTCGAAATTTCAACTATCTCCTTGATGGATCAATTCTCGAAAATATCTTCATATAAACCAATAGCTCGTATTTTATGAAAATACATATATTAATTTATGACTTATAGCCAGATGATTTAAATATGGTTTCTCTATTCCTAAATAGTTACAATAAAAACATCACAAGCTTAAGGGTAAACAAGAATTAAATTTATGGAAAACAGTAGCGAGAGATATTGAACATATTTTACTCAAAGAAGATTTATTTTGTAAAAAGGGACATGCTTCCATTAAAGCTAGTTAAACAGCTAAGCAATTGCTTCAATTTGCCAGATTATTGCATAAGGTTCTTTTCATACCCCTCCCCTAAATTACCAGCATTTAAACCACATTTGAAACAACACATTTAAAACAACCAATATATGAGAATATAGTCTAAATTCGAAATTCTTTATTGTTTCAAAAAGTGTTAGTTTTGAAAGATTCATATTGTTCATGTACTTTATGTGCAGTCAGTATGCATCTGTTCCAATCACGCGTGTAAAAGATGTCAATGTTCATTTACTACATGTAATTTAGAAGACATTACATAAATATCATGAGATTATTCATTATCGAATACAGTAAAGTTTATAATAGAGTGAGGAAATTTCCTTAATGCCAAAAGTTTTAAACCTGAGATGTATATGCAATGAAATCCATGGGAATATCTTAATGCTTCAATATCAATATAAATTTGAAATCCCTTATACTTTCAAGGACAGTAAAATTACTGTAGAAAAAAGGATGATCAATTTTACTTTCTCATATACTCTTTATATAAAGGGAAGTTATCAAAAGTAAATTTATCTCAAGATTTTGAAAAATCTCTACAAGCCTATATTTGGAGGTGGGAATACCAAACCTATAAACACAAAAGAGAGTTGTTTTATGTTGAAAGCACATGGAAAAAGTGGTCTGCATTCAATTTTAAAGTTGCATTTATTGGGCTAGCTTGAACTTGCACCATACAAAAAGAAACATAGGACAAAAAACAGAGAAAAACATCTAGGGTCCATCCGGGTTCTCACCCTTGGGATTGTTAATATGCCAGCAAAAAAAGTTTCCATGAGGTATACAATTTCACCCTTGACAAAGGGAACTAAATCACCTCGGAATACCTAAAAATTCTCCCCAGTTGGCGTATAATATTTCAACATAATAAATGATATTAATAACAATGCAAAAATTCCCATATTAAATTCACATTAAACAAATTTCACTACAAAACGAAATAAACGCCAAACAAAACGCAACATATTCATTCAGCAAGTTGTTTGCACCACACTGGCGGAATAAGAGACAAATGAAGCATTGCAGAATTGTAGCATTTATTGCATTTTATTGTAGCATTTTGCAGATTTTTTTTTTTTTTGTACATTCAACTAAGAAAATAACATGATGGAAGAGACTTTGTAAGGATTATTACTTTCACCAACTGTGTTGATCACTTACTGATGGAATTGTTAGAAAGTCAGTATTATACAAAAATTTGTCCTTAGAATAATCTTTGAGCTCTTTTCAACTTGCTTTCCCCAATTCCTATTTAACTGGGGAAAAATGACGCGACATTTTATCTATCAACCGTTTCTTTCTGCAGCAGTAAATTTGTGAGATTTCCTAATTTATCATATTTTGTTTCATTGTAACACTTCTTTGTCTGACTAATGGTTAAAAATAATTTAGTAAAAACACAGGCAGCAACTGTTGACATTCTTTTGTAACATAGGCATGTTAACAAAAGTCATTTTATCGTAGAAAAATGATAGAATTTAATATTAATCATTCTTTTATGTAAAATTTGTAAACGGAAATTAGGTTTACTTAATTGTCAAAAACGTTTTTCGTTATTTTATTCATTGCTTTCGGTCTTTCCGGTTTGGTATAGATGTAGGTGGACGGTATTTAAAAAAATTACACAGCAGTCAATTTGAAAGAAACAAACTAATGACAAAATATGAATACATATAACATAACAAGAAATGATAAACTCTGGAATGAAAATTACCTGGAGTACAATAAAATTGAATTGAATTGAATGAATGAACAGGATAATGTACAGTATGAGTGAAAGTATGAAGGAATTATAAAAATTAGTTACTTGGGGGGGGGGGGGCTTAAGGATATATTATGAATAGAATGCAAGATATATTAAATGATGCCCTAAAATTTATAGGATTAATCTAATTGGAACAGTTCTCCATGATCAATTAGGAATCTAATCATGTTTATGATTCTTTTTTTGGAAGAAGAATTTGGAAGAACTTTTTTTGTAACAAGGACTTTCTAAGAGAGTGAAAGGGCAGGACGTTACAAAGTGGATGGGAATCGTCGACTTCCCCATAAGAGCAATTGTCATTTTCTAATAAATGGAAACGATGAAGAAAAGAAGGGAATGGACCATGTCCTGTGATAAACAGTATTTCTTCACGAGTCCAGGAGAATGGTTGCACTTTTACTGTTTTGCTGACTTTATAAACAGAGTGGCCAGGGTTTCCACTATCCCAAAGATTTTGTCATTTTCTTATAAATATTTTGAAAATTTTTTCCAAAAAGCGGAATTTCCAGACCACAAATGGAAAATGACGAATAAGTCATCTTTCCATTTGACCTTTCAGCAGAAGTTATACGGAAAAAAATAGCTCTTGGGATCGCTCTTTAACGATAATGTCATATGTGTCGACGGATTGTCTATCGGTTCAACCGAAGTGAATGATATTGTTGATTTACCGGAACCGATATATAGCTAAAGCAGATAGAAATCGATAATAAAACATTCTTAATGTCATTCTTAAATGTCCCTTTTATTCATAGATGATTCCATTAATAACCATGTGCACATTTTTGAGCAGTTATTCTTTCGTGTTTTCATACTGATTTTTCTGCTTTATGTAGCAGTTATTGATTTCAGCACAGAAAAAAAAATTAAAAGAAAATATCTAAATCGATGCTGAGTGACATTACGAATTTAGTAGAATTAACTTGATATGTAAACTATCTGTGATTTTAAATTTATATATATTGTGAATATTTACGCCAATATTTATATTAGCCTGCAATATTAATGGTTAATTTCATCTACAATGCAGAAGCGTATTAAGCCGTTTAGTTTTACAATCTGCATGCATTAGTTTTACATGAATTTTTTAAACTCTAATATTTAATACTAGAAAAGATAATTACTAAATTGTTTTTCACATTTGATTTACCAATAAAAATTCAGGTCAACTTTTGCAAAAAACCTGATATCATGATGCCCTATTTTAATGAGTTTTACAAACAGAAATGTATTAATTTAATAATAATGTTTCTCTTAGTCTTTCAACTGAGAATTCCTTTTCTCCCTCTGCTAGGCTCATTTTTGTTATTAGTCTAGATCTTTTATATTCGTGAAGGATTCGTTTTATGCACTCGTGACTACGCTGAGCATTCTTTACAGTATCTCATAGAATGTTGTCTTTTTTAGATATCTGAAATATAAGTTTCTGAATACGAATAATTGTTTCAGTTCTAGACTTCATTTTGAGAATTCAAGTAATCGTGGACAATAAATAACTGTATATTGAAGCATCAGATGTATTATACTTGTCTATTTAAGGTATCCGAACACGTTGAAAAATCGATTTGCGTCCAAAATTCACAGTTTTTTTTTATTATTATTATTGAAATTGTTTTAGATTGCTCATCTATTTAGTTTTCTAGAAACGTTTTCTTTCATCTCTAATTAGAAACCGAGATATTTATTATTTTATCAGAAACTGAAAAGGGAAGTGGGTGTTTAAATAACTGAAAGTTGACATTTAAAGATACCGAATCCTGTCGAAAATTCTTATAACTGTATTTTTCGAGTTGATGTGTTGTTGGTATACTTTTAGGAAAGTATTTAAAGTTTTCGTATATAATTTAAGAGTATGCCAACAGCTTGCTTTTTTTTTCATAATTTAATTTGGTAGTTTTATTTTGCTTACATTCTTTGCAAATTTGTTTGGGACGTTTATTTTAGCTTCTTTTATATTCTACTGCTTTTAATTGAGTTAAAAATTACACCATAATTGCTTGCATGGTGAAACATCCTTATTTCTGACGATTATGAGCAATAATATAAATAAAGCCATTCAGTGAAACAAAAGTTCAAGGGAAATAGATTTGCAAATAATGTTTCCAGCTTGGATAATATTAATACATTCCTTCCCACTGTTAGTTAATCAAAACAGAAAAAATGATTCATCAGTAACAGCAGAAAAAAATACTATTGATTAAGACAAGAATTTGAACTACCAAATTATGTACAATGTGATGACACCATTATGCTGTATTATGTTATTGGTATAAATCCTGGTATGCATAGATTTAAAGACTTTGCTAAATTCGATAAAACAACTGAATAAAAACTAAACGACATTTGCTGCCTTTTGCAAAAATAGCCAAAAAGAAGAACAGAGCCATTCAAAAAAAGAATTTTGTTGAAATTGAACAAAATGGTGGCATCAGCTATAAATGTAAAGAATTGTAATATTGGTAACTTCTTGTTTGTAATAATATTATTGAAATGTAAACTAAAACTTCACCTTTTTCATAATCATATTCTTTTGCATTATTTTCATACTGACAGACATATTTTTAAATGATAATCTGGAGAATGTACAAAAATAATATATAATGTGTAAACATTTTTAAATTATGTTTTATATGAAAAATGAAGTAAAATATTCATGAGAAACATTATTATAATTGCTCGGTTAACTGTAAAATGTTAATTGATAAAATATTAGTACATTCTCTAAACTAACGTTTGTATATTATTTTACGATAAATTTTATTTGAATCTGTATAAATCCTATCATGTTTGAAGTTTTTGAAAATGTTCTTTAAAAAGCCCCATAAATGTAGCATTTAGTAAATTCTTAATAATTTAGACTTAAAAATTATACTTTATTTTTTATCTTTATTGAATTCAAACCAAAAAAAAATGTGTTATAGTGCTTTTACATTGCATTTTTTAAAAATTGTTTTGAACATGAATCAAATGAATTCACTAGAAACTTGCTATAATGACACACGATGCAAATATCCTGTATATAGAACATTTGTTCTTAAGTAATGGTTTTTAGTGAGAGAATTGGTTAAAAATTTCAGTAGCATTAAATCGGAAAATATACAATAATTTCTTGTCAGAACGGTAAGTTCTTCTTTTAAATGACAAATCTTGCAGTTTAGTAGCATTTGATGCCTTTTTAAACAAAGTCTGGCCTCCCAAATATTCAGTTTTATCGCGTTTTCAATTTTTGCTTAGAGTCTAATTAAAATGATCTAGTCTAATTGAAAATGATCATTTCGATCATTTCAATTTGTCCTCAATTCACCAGTCAGTAAGAAAATGTGAAAATCTCAATGACATTCCTGAATTTTTTGAACGCAACTTCATTCAATCTTTCTTGTCGAAGTGAATATAGCTTCAGTTTCTCAGTGAAAAGATTTTATCTATTATTCAAATCATTTCTTGAAATATCTGTTTTATTGAAAAGATGAAAATGCGGGTTTCCATTTTGCTGCCCATAAAGATTGAAATATTGCAATTTTGAAACAGCTTTCATAGCATATTAAAACATTACGAGCAAAAAATTATTCATTAAATAATAAAAGCTACCTTCATTAAACCATAATCACATTTCTGATCTTCAGCTTGCCTATCAGAAAAAGTTATTTTCTTAAATAGAGCATTATTACAAAAAATGAATCACTATAAAAAAAAGAAGAAAAAGAAAAAAAAATTTCAAGAGGAAAACGGTTGATATAGTTTCTGTAGTAGTTCGAGAAAAATTTGAACCTTCATATTTAATATCATATTCTTTATCTCAATAACGTCATCAAATCATATGATTCATGATTATAAGTAAATTAAGTGCACAGTAGAATTAAATTTATAATAATTTAATACAGAACGTTTCATGCATTCAGTAAGTAGGCTGCCACAGACGCAATCTGATTTGCATGTAGGAATCATTCTATCTGATTCTATTTCCTCTTCTCTACTATAGCCAAGAGAAGGATTCGTTTAATGAGATAGAATGTCCGAATCAAAGACCTGAAACACTCCCGAGAACTTGCTAAAAGTTGCAACATCTAACCTCATTTCATGTTCAGTAATATCCTCAGAATTTCCTAGCCTTTTCTTTCATTTCTTACGATCTTGTTGCGATTTGGTAAAATATAGTCAGTCTAATTTATTCAACATTTAGTTGATGGAGATAGATTTAATAAAACAAAAGCCACACTTGGCCATATTCAGATGTTGATTGAAATGGGTACGTCATATTTGAAAATTAACTAACTGCGGTCTTACAAGGCTAAGTAATCCAAATCTTCCTCATCATTACATTTGAATTGGAATCAATATGCTAGTTGATGACACAATGAAGTTGACTTTTTAAAAACACTTCTACGTGGTGCAATGACAAAAGAATTACAATAGCAAATTCTTTTCATCAAAAAGACGCAAAACAGAGAATATTTAAAAGGAAATCGAAATTATTTCGATCCTACTAAATACATTTCAGAAAGGTAAAGAACAAGTTAACGCCACGACTCTCGTCTAATATTTGGGTCCTTTATCTAGTTAGATGAGCCCTTCTTTGCTATCTCTTAACTATAGTAGAGCTGGGCTCATCTAATAACATAGAGAGTTTGGTACAGTTATCTCTAACGCACAGGTATGTCACGTAATGCGGCAATCAAAGTGATAATATAGAAACAATTAAATCGGTAATAATTAAAAAATAAATTGATTCTTTTGAATAATAGATGTTGTGATTCATCTTATTGTAATTAAAAATTAAAGACAAACTAAATCTCATGAGCAGATACTTTTCTAAACATAGAAGCAAATTAAAATATGTCCTTCAATAAACAAAAAAGTAACAAAATTAGAGATGCCATTTGAAAAGAGTATAAACGCGTCTTTTTATTAAATACCAAAGGAGTTCTTTTGAGTCCTTTCACAGCAATGATTGTATTGCAAGCGCATTCATTGCTTATATAGCTAAAATATCCATTTCAACAGAAAAATATTTCTTCCTTTTTAAATGGGATAGAAGCCAAACAATCGTTATCAAGTAGAAATCATTTTTCAAAAAAGTCTCAACAATAAGAGGATTCTAAAATGTGGGTCCTGATTTTTCACAAAGAGAAAAGTATTCGCATATACGTTGAATAAATGAGACTATTTACGCTTTACTGAGTTTGGCATCAAAACTAGAAACCCCAAACAAAACTATGTGCCATTTGGGTTTCAACTCTTGTATTTACTGGAGTGTAATCATATAAGTGCTAGGTTGAAATGGTAGCAAGGATTAGAATGGTCTTCTTCAAGACCAAAATTATTGATTCTGAAGATTAATAAATTCAACAGATGATGCCCAAGAAATGCTAGTCATCTCTTTTTCAAAAGAAAATGCATAGAGAATTTGGAATGGGAAATATCAGAACTAGTTTCAATTTGGGACTTGGATTTGAATAAAATTATTTACTTTCATAAAATATAATTTCTTAAGCAGAAACTATATTATTGTTCCAATAACATTACACATGATCAAATAGTTTATAATTAGAGTAAGATAAGGAAAATCAAATCTTATTTCTTAACTATGTTTCTGCAATAATGTAATTCACTGGAACAATTTCAGCACAAAATGAACTAACCACTGCACACAATTTTTTTTGTCATCCTGAAAACACATTTTATAAATAGTTTTATTCACTCATTCATTTATCAATAAATTATTACCGAAATAATTATCTTCAACAGAATTAGTCAACATAATTTAATGATAAAAACTAGCATTTAAGAAAAATCCCATTAAATGGCTGAAAACAGCTTTAAAAAGATCGCTGCTATCAATCATTGGAAAGAAGACATTTATCAACTGAGCATCAGTTGCATAAAGCTGTAGCAATATTCATATCATTACTTCACTTCAAGGGAGTCATTAGGGCTTCGCACTATAGTTTGTGTTATCTTCGCCGTTTCCTAAATGCTTTCAATTACGAAATTTCAACCACAGAATTGATTGATTTTGCCAATGTGAACATACTAATATAATATTATTTCTATGAAGCTTTATTTATATCATGACTAACAAAACTTTAACAGCGATCAGTGTATTTCAAGTCTAACATTAAAACTTAAAATTCATGATATCGCTATCGCAACATATATATTCTGACATGCTTCTTAATCTAAAGAGAGAATATCACTCGATTTGCAATTTAAAACAGCTATTTAAATAACTGTATCCAAAGAACGCTGGGATCCTTATTTCAAAAACAAGAGACTTTCAGGTCTTGTGAATTCATTGCTCACTTTTGGTCAAGTGGTCAATGTGAACTTTTTTAATCAGTATTGTATCCCTTTTTAAAACGTTTTTTATGCAAATTTTCCTCTAAACTGTAATTGATTTGATAGAATCTTACCTATGCATCTAATTAACCTATTTAAATCTAAGATGAATCCTTTTAAAACATATTTCGAAGCAAACAATGTATAAAATTTCACAACTCATTCATGAAACAAAATAAAATTTATCTAGTTCAATTTTTGATAACATTTAATATTTCGAATGATATGTGACTTAGTTACTCAAATATTGTAAACACTTTAGCTGATATCCAAGTTTTTCGAGCCCTTCATTTTTTTTTACTTGTCTTAAATAAATAAAAATATTAGAATGCTCAATTTTATTTAAGATTTTATAAAACTTTATATTGAACATTTTAATCCTCATCTTTAATTGGTAATCTTGATCATCTAATCTAGACTTGTAGTTTAGGAGTATAGTCACCCTCATGAAAACATTCTTATCCTTTTCTTTAGATTTGCGTAACAATTATATCGAACTGTGAAAAATATTGTATAATTATCTTATAAGAAATTTTTTTGTGTGAAATATAAATCAGTTGTGCTGGAGCTGTAAAACCCCTTGTTCCTCAAGTAAGGACTGAACATTACCGTTCATCGTTTCATGTACTAATCCATCACAACACTGAAGAAATGGCGTCTTATTTTAAAGCCATATTCAGTCGTCAACTATACCTCATGCTGTTATGAAAATAAGTATTAAACTATTTGTTAATCACATCTTACAGCTATAATTAGCGTTAAAATGGTAAAGTATTGCCAGGTTAAAATGTTAAAACCATACAGTATTTTAACTCCATATAGTATCATCAGGAGAGAACCAGTACTGAATGATCAAAAACGCTTTGCAAAATTTGAACTAAATTACGGAGGAAAAAACTTAGATGAGAACCAAACATCCTTAATCCTCTGACTGGACTATCGCATCGCTTTCTGGTATTGTGGCTCCAATAAGTTTTCGAAATATGAAGAAAACGCGCTAAAGCCTAGAATTGAATTCAGATATGAAGTCTAATATTTTTTTCATATAATGTTCACGTGATTTTTTTATTTCTCTGGGAAAAAAGTTAGTTTTTAATAAAAATGAAAACGCATGAAAGAAGGGATAAAGCACGTTACAAAATTGTTCTTTCCTCGAAATTTTTTTAGTTAAATTAATAACTAAAATTATTGTCTATTAGATATTTTTTCATTTTTGTAGTTTGGTGACATTTCAAAATTATTTGAGTTTACTCCTTGTTAGCTTACTTCTCTATGTTCAGTACGTCATAAAATGCTTTAAAAAATCGAATCGAAAACAAAGTAAAAAAGGGTCGCCCAGCAAATTTAATTTACCTTATTAAGAGATTTATAACTAAAAAATTTCTGAATAATCCACGTTTTAGTGCTGTAAAAAATTTTGCAGTTTACCAAAATGTTTTCTTCAGTTTCAATAGAAACTGTTCGATGAGTGTCCATATCAGCTGGATTACATAGATGTCTAATAGGGGAAAAAATTTGTTTATGCAAAAAATAGACTTTCCTTCGAAAAATCAATAGCAAAAACGTCCGATACACATTGTTCTGTTTTACTTGCAGATGAAAGC
>JAPMOR010029556.1:663882-691694 GCA_026543865.1 Argiope aurantia
ATGGATGCCTATTTTTATTTATTTGATAGAGGACTATTGAAGAAAATGAGTATCACTCTGTCCAATCGTCCCCAGGCTGCTTTTTCCACAGCATCCAATGTAGGTCAAAGAAGCCCTTGCAACAGGCAGCGATCTCGCAATGAAAATAACCATCGTCAGCGGGGGGAAAGGGAAGTGTTCAAAAGTATAATATTATGACATTTCTTCCATTCAATGGAGGGGGGGATGGAGGTATTAGGGACAGAGGTCGACCAGGACATAACGATCGATAGCCGGTCATCGATCTTGAGAGTGAAATTCGACAAAACTATGAATCTGCGTTCAAACAACTTTCCTATCCTTTTGTCCACCACAGGTGGTCGAAAGTCTCCTAGCAACATCAATCAAACCGAACCATTTCCAGAAAGTCAACCTCCAGCACCCCGTCGCGGACCGTGATCATGTTTAATAAAAATGAAGGGAGAAAACAGAACTTACATAAGGAGTTGTATCTTCTGATAATGTTTTCGAGGAAGGTGTTCTGCGGTGCGACGAGACCCCTCCGTCCACCAGGCATCTTGACATCCCGACCCGTTCTTTGCTAGGGGAATCTTTCCCCTGCTCGGCCACCTGTTAGGTTAAAAAAGTAGTTAAGAAGTCTTTGGGCACTTTGGGCCTGTTCCAGAAACGTGAAGCGGTGTTTCTCGAAAGCTGGAGAGACGGGAGCACACTGTTACTCGTTTCGTTCAACTCTCATTGGCTTCCCCTCAACTGCTCTCACTCCGATTCCTCCCAGTATTGATTTGGACTTGGCGTGCCATCTGTGATCCTCAGGGGGACTTTCAGAGGAAATCTCGCCAAACTTGGCTATCTTCATAAATCGTTAAAGTTGACGAAACGAAACCTCCCGAAATCTTTCTCATTTCAGAGTTTTCGTGACCAGGATGTTTAGATTTTACCTCTGGCACCTCAAGGGGGTGGGGGTAATGGCCCCAAAAAGGCCGTTTTAAATGAAAACACGCGAATTTGGCTCCGTCGAAATGTTTAGCACAGACTGAATATAACGTGCATTTAGTCGATTTAGTTCCATGAACACTGGCTATTTATTTTTGTTCTTAAAAATTCGCTTCAAAAATAATACACTTTTAAACAAAGGAAAACGAGTTGGAGCAAAGGAGTAACCAGAATAAGCTATGTAAGCATTCAAAATAAATCAATATCACATTTTCTGAAGCTGCTACGATCTGTGATACTAACAGTGTTTCACATTCTTCACCGACAGATAATAAATATAAATTTGTTTATAATTTAAATAAAATAAAACTGTAGGTTTATAAAAACTACTTTAAGTGCTTACAGTCGATATCAACACGATATTTAATCATCGGAAATTGTCTTGCAAAGATACAATATAAAAAACTGCCTTTCAAATGATCTGCCATGATCTTTTTTTCTTTAGCATAAAAAAAGCATTCGAATCCTGAAAACTAATTGATGTCGGTGAAAAAATTTCTTTCCTCTTCTCAAGAGACTAATGAAGACCTGATTTTTTTCCTGGAGATTCCCTCATAAGATGGATGGAGCTACTTTATACCATACTGAGAATTCTTTTGTGAAAGTCACGTCTTCACGGAAATTGACGCACAAAGCTGTTCGAAGTGTCAACTTGTAGCGCAATTCTCAGGCACGTTCCAAGTTTTGCTGTTACGTGTCTTCGAACAGCGTGCGAGTTAAGTAGTGAAAAAGAAATGATGTACTCTTTTCCGTTAAAATAAAAAAAATATTAATCGAAATCAGTAAAAAAACATGGATATTAGTGTATCTTAAAGTTTTTATTAATTTGGGGAAAATTCCCTTTTAGCATTCAATTTTTTTTTCTTTTATAATCAAGAATACCTTTGAACTGATCTCATCATGAATTATTAAATATTTCCTTTTCTTTTACATTAGTTTGATTATTGTTTTTCAATGAAATTTTCGGAAAATCAATAAAGCGGGTTAATCTGAAGAGACTCCAACTATTTTTAATCTTAAAATGGGATTTGTTTTGTTCGATTTAATTTGACAGTGAATTTTCTTTTTTTTTACTTTATATCTTAGTTTCCTGTAAAAATCAAAAAATTCGATTTGTTTTTATATTAAAACCATAATCGTCTTTCGATTCGTTTCATTATCTACCTCCTTTCTTTTAATTATCTCAGTCATAGTGAAAGATTACTTCTAATTAATTATTTCATTCTATGTAATCTTTATAATCAGATTTCCATAAATTGTTTTTTAGTTTAAAATCCATACTTCATGGTGTAACAATCTTATCCTATTCATTAAGCCGTGATATCTTTGTTGACCACCCTTTGGTAGGAAGATTATAAGTTATATCCCGATCGAGAAGAAAGGGAGATCATATTTCCCCTATAGAAGTTTGTCTGTTTCATTCCTGATAAATTCAAAGTAATCATATTTTTATATTAAAAAATTGAGTTAGTTCTAGTTTTTTCGTTAATTTATAAAGTGAAATGAGGGATTGAATCCAACTCTCAAGATACAGCTCGCTTCAAAACAAATCATTTGAACTTCTGATTGTATAGAGTGACACCAAATAAAATCTAGAAATTTAATTTTATTAATTTATATCCCTTATTTGTTTTTGTATACGAGTTCACCGACGCTCGATTATGTAAAAATATAGTAATAATAAAAAATTATCATGTGTTTGGGATTTGATTGCGTTCAAATAATACATTGGGTACGAAGCTATTGCACATGCAATCTAAGAACATCTCCGTAACTTGAATCGGGTGGTGTGGCGCGGAATTTTAGAGGATGGGATGCACAGATGACGTCCGTATTTGACTTTGGTTCAAAAACGAACTCGTCCCAAAATAGCTGTCTTGTTACTTCAAAATTGGATGCAAAAATAACTCCGAATTTTTGTGTGGCTTGGTGTGTTCCAGATTTGAGCTATCCTATGACTATAATTAAAAATCTTGAAATTATTCAAAATAAATTTCTTCGGCATTCTCATTGATAAATGGGAAGGAACTCCCATTCTTTTGGTCAATGTAAGGAATGAACGTCATCATTATTTCTAAGAGAAATCTTATCTGTGGTTTAAAGCCGGAAAGAATGTATTTCTGAAATTCTCAAGCGAACAGACCGAATTCATATTTTGCACTTACCCAGAATTGAATCTATTTTTAAAATTAGACATTTTATCCAGTTTCTTTATGTTAAGGAACTCAGAGAAGATCTTATTTACATTTCAGGCATTTAAAACCTAGAGTCGACCAACCCATAATTCTCGTTTAACTAAACCAGAAAACATGATTATTGATTGTGAATCAATCTTTATTTAGTGTATTGCAATTCGATCTCATCTGTTTCATTCTGGTTAGGGAAGAAAACGTGTTTTCTGTTTTACGATGATATCTAGAACAGTTTATCGAAATTTATGCATTGGTCCAATCTAGTTTTCAAAGTCTAAATTTGCAATGTGATTTTTAGCATCGGTAGTTACTATAAAAACCACAAAACTGTGGTGATAGATGTTTTAACTCCATCTTGACTGTATTTAAATTTTTTTATTATATTTATGATAAATGATACTTTGTTTTTTCAGGGATTCTGCTTCCTTTGGAAATATTTTGTTTGATTTATACTGGCCTTCCTGTTTCAAAATCGATCAAGACCTTTAGTGACTTTGCATTCTGAAAGGTCTAGCATCTCCTATGCTATGAGGGCAGAGTTTTTAAATTTTATATTGGATTCTTCTGTAGTAGATTATGTGATGTCTTCGTGCGAATGACTGAAGTAAATATTTAAAGAATGGAACTGTCGCATGTCTTTCATCTATTGCTTATATCTGCATATTTAAAGAATTTTATGAATTAATGTTAATCCATTGATAATGCGTGTGGTTTTTCTTGATACTTTAAGTTATTTTGACCAAAGTGATTTAATTACCCGAGTTTCAGGTGATGTTTAACATTCTTTTTAAAGATAAAATAAAGCAATGACGACTCCAGAGACTATGCGCATCTCATGAGGCATCAAATCATATCACTTTTAGTCTTTCAAACAATACAAGGAACATCATTTAGAAAAAAAAATTCTATAAATATTCATCTACATTTCTTCACAATTATCAATTAAAGGTTATCGTGTATCAGAAAATTAGAATAAAAAATAATTTCACCCTTTTGTATGCTTACGCAAATCTCACAAAAATTAATCTATTTATCTCATAATTTTTATACTTTATTCTATACGTCAGTGGTAAAATGTTATAAGGAATATTTTATGGGTGAACAGAAAGACAATCCAGAGCGCAGTGTTTTGCAAAGCGCAGTTGATTTCTTGTTCTTTAAAGATGGGTTCACACGAAGCTAACAATTGCGCGCAATTGTTGTCTCTCCGCTGTTGTCCCTGTATTGTCCCCGTGTGAACAGTTGAGAAAACGTCGATGGGTCAATGGCAAATGGTTGCCCCGACGGGACAACCATTTGCCATTGTCCCGTTGCAGTCACGTGATTTTCCTGAAGTAGGCGTGACCTTCTACTGCGCGCAATAGTTGGCCTCGTGTGAACCCACTTTAAGATTTCTAACTACGACGTTTCGCCACCCGAAGATGAGATTTGCATAATGCAAATGTGATAGAAGCATTAAAATCAGGAAAAGTGGATTTAATTTACATCTGAGGTTCAACAGCATCACTCTTTTATCTTCTATTGGCATAAACTGAACAATCACATCTTGCAGTGGGCTTGCTGCAGACACTTAACTTCATCGTCAGTTCAAAGCGACACGAGTGTTATCATGACGCGGACTTTCTGATTTTGAGTCTTAGTCAGAAAGTCTCCTTTTATATTTCCTTCCGGGAAGGCCTTTAGCCGACTGGACCAATTGCTTCCAATAGGACTCCTCGCCACAATGCTATAAAAATCGAAACTTATTCAAAATAAAATTATCATTTTTTTTTTTCGATCATCAGTTTTAGGATTTTCTTGTTTTTAAATTGCCTTGCTGGTTTATGTGGTCCAATTTTAAAAAAATACTCATAAGACTTGAATAGTACAATGTAATTGCGGAAGAAGCAAAGAGAGAAGAAAAAAATGGTACTTCATTTAGTCCCTCTCACAAGGACTGTTACTTCTTCCAAAGAGAACTTGTACTGCTTTCACTTTGTCTCAGGACTCCGATTACTATTAAAAAATCTATGTATCCCTTGAGGGCTGGCTGTGACAGAAGTTTTTTTGGGACATAAGTTTTATTGCCATTATGTTTATTTGTTTCAGAAGTAGCGCGGGAGTTTCTCGCGATTCTCTGTTTTAACATGTTCTTCCCTTTCTATTTTTCGCACATACATCCTTGAGGAACCATACTGTCTATTATGGAAAGGAAGTCACTTACCGTCAAACAAGCTGGCAAAATGGCTAGTCCACCACTGATGTAACTCGATGATGCCTTCGGATTGCAACATTTGCGAAATAGGGATTCGACGTGGAAGGACTCTAATAGATTTATGATCAAGGAATGCAGTTCAAAATCCTTGAATTCTTATTGGATAAATATTTCAAATAGTTACCAAGAATAAGGCAGCAGATTAGAAAAAAAGCATTCCCATTTCAATGTAGAAAGTGACTTGAAGCTGAAAAAGAATACTGGGACATATACAACAACTTTTATACTAAACTTACTTTTAACCAGCAGCAATAATCTGCCCAAAATTTTCTCTAATATGTTATACCCCTCCCCTCACATCAAATTTTGCATCTTTGATATGGCTGCGAAATGGAGGGAAATGGCGAACCACAGTTACGAAATATTGATGTTTAAGTAAATTTAGAATTTTTTACTAAATTTATTGTGATTTCATCGATTTTTTTGACACCCAATCTCTGACAACATTAGGCCCTCTGTGGCCTGATGGTAAGATCTCGGCTTCACCACCGCAGGGTTTCAGGTTTGAGACCCGATTGCCCCGAAGAACAGTTGTGTAAGCGGGTCTGGTGCGCGTTAAATCCGTCGGGGCCAAACGCTCTTCCGCTGGTGTGGTGTGGTATGGAAGTTTGGAGAGATAGGTACGAGCTCAGGTTTCATCCTCTTCATTTGGCCGTGGCTCAAAATGACGAGATCCGTCCCAAAATAGCCCTAGTGTTGCTTTAAAGCGGGACTTTAATACAACTAAACTAAACTAACATCTGATACTATCAACAGGCACACGAAAATTAAGTTTCGGCTTTAGAGGCCTTGTTTTTTACCTATTGAAACAAAAACAAAACCTTATAAAAAAACTGGACACAGGACTACATAATAAAGTGGTCAAACATTCATATGCTAAATTTCATATATTTAAGTCATTGCGTTTTTAAATTATCACGTTTACATGTTTTTGAAAGTACAGACTTCTAGAAAGTCAATCCCTTGATGGAACTGGCCCCAAATTTCAAATGTGTCTATACTTTAGATGATAATTCTATATACTAAATTTTATCCATCTGTTTTTTAGTTATATTTACTTATATTCGGACAGCTAGACAGACACACTCCTCTGAAGGGATTTCACTCAAAATTGGATAAAAATCTACAAATTTGATATAAAGACTATATGCCAAATTTCAATAGTCCATTTTAAAGTGTTTTTGAATAATCTGCGTCGCAAACAGAAAATGACAAAAACATGTTTTTCGAACTCCAGGGATCTAAAACATGGCGATTCGTCAAAATCTCGATTTCGAATTTTTAGACGATTACAATACTTTATCTAAACATCGTATACGAGAAAGTAAAAAAGGTACATTAAACCATTAAAATTACTGTGCAACTTAATTAATTTGAACGTTTTTTTTATCTACTTCGTCATCGATTCGAAGTTTTTTTTTAACCCTTGAATTTCCTGTTGATGTAATGTTAAAATATCGCATATGTAAGACGAGTTAATTTTGTTTAAGTCGTGAAAGTTTTGGAGAAAGAAGTAGAAAAATATCCTATAGCAGAGTATTTTGCAATGTATATTCTACTCCTCAGGGAAGTATGTCAGTGGTACAAGATAATACTTTTGTAGGATAGATGCCTAAAAGGGTCATTACAGGGTGAGGGAGAAATGATGCTTTTCCATGGAACATTTTAAGAATCACCTTTCGGGTTCAAGCACTTTAACAAGAATTTTATAGAAATTTATGTTGATGATCAGCCAGGACTTCATTCTAGTTGAATTGTGAGAAATAATCATACAAAATCTATAATAACCTGTTTTCTGGAACTGATAAATTCGACCAAGATCAAGCACTATTTCTTACAATAATAAACGCCATAAATAAAATCGCAAGGTTTGCTCTCAATTTATTGCCGGACCATTGGACCATTTAAATCTCACTAAGCATAGCAATTTGAACTTGGAGATGAGATTTTCAAAGGCGCTTTCTCAAAATATCTGTTAATTTATGCTGAATTTTACAACTTAATAGAAATAGTCCTATAGAAAAAACTAAATGAGAAACATTTTGTCTGATTTTGGAAATTGAAAAAAAAAATGAATGGAAATCAGATGCATTTTATTTTATTAAGAGACCCATATATTTCACCCTTTTTTCAAAGCGTATTTGCATCCGAAACTATAACGATGCTTTCAAAAAATCTGCCATTGTTGTAAATGTATACGTATATGTAAATATATATGTAAATGGATATGTTGCAGTCATCTGAACCTGGACTCCATTGATTAGCCTTTTACTTGGCAACTTACAAAGTTGAGGTTTTCGATTCGTACGGAAAGCCGCCCGTATTTTGTAGCCAATTATTTCACGATGTTTCATTTGTTTTTCATTTTGCCTCAAAATCTTTCTTTGTGTTCTGGAATTTGAAAACCTTACAAAGTCTTATTTCTAATGTTTCTGGAGCCTATTGCATTTACTTTATATTAAAAAGATGCCATTAACATCCTTTATTTATATTTCATTGAAAACAATTTATCTCATTGCCAGAAAAAGTCTTTTCGAATAAATGAGTGTATGAATGATGATTACAAGGATGACAACGCCAATTGTCATGCTGAGAGGTCCATTGCATTGACATGATGACAATGGGATGAACCAACTGGCCTGTCCTGTCCAGAGTCCAGACTTGAATTCTAAAGAAAAACTCTGGTAGAGTTCGATTGTCAAATTAAAGGAGGCAGCAGCTGTCCAAAATCGGTGAAAGAACTTCCATGTCTTCTTCCAGCCGAGTGGGAAAAAATACCACGCTCCAAACACTTGTGGAAAGAGGCTGTCATTATCACAGGTTATTGAATAGGAATAAATTATGTCTATCTCTTTTATCGCAGGTGTCCAATGTATTGCCTAATAGAGAGCAGGATTAAGAAAAGATGGAAGATGAGTTTTTGCTTGTCTTGATTCTTGTTACAATGTTTGAGTTCACGTTAGTAAACTTATTAAAAGTGTCTTTTTCAAATGACCAGTAGACATGAAAAAGGATTCATCAAAATAAATTAACAACAATAAGTGGTATATGTTAATAAAATTAGTTTGATTTTTTTTAAATTAGGAAACAATTACCATCTCTATCTCATTAGTTTCCACTGAATCCAAATAGAATTACCTGTAATATCTTTAATTAAAATTTATTTATTCTGCAAGAAAATATATAACATTAGAAAATTTTCATTTCGAAATACTGTATAAAATGCATACACATCATTTTGAAAAATCTTATACACTGCATAAAATGTACGCTTTCTCATATTCAAAGACGGAAATCAGCATATTTTGGAAATTTTTCTTACCTCTAATACTGCTTTTTAATGAATTGAATGAAAGTATGTGAAACTGCAGTTGGTAGATATTATCGGTTTGAATGATTTTTACATACAGGTACTTTTTTTATTGTTTCTGTACAGTTTCTTTAAATCTACACAAAATCCTCAGATGTTTACTTATATTTTTAGAAAAGTTTTTAGCTATCCCCTTAACATTTTGAAACTTCATGTAGACTCTTCCTCGAATTTTTCTGAAACCAAATTTGTAAAATGTTATTTTTCCTTATATTAACCATTTTTGACAGCATTATTTTAGCTTTGGCAGTTGTCTTTTTTCTATGTTTTCTATCACTCTGACTGAGACTTCCTGTCAATGGATTTCGTTCAAACTTTGACAGAAATCTACAAATAAGGTCGTAACTCCATATGCCAAATTTCATCCATCCGGCTAGAAACATTTTTGAGTTATCGTGTTTACAGACAGGCAGGTCTATTTACAAAAATATGTTTTTCGGACTTAGAGAAGTCTCAAATGGGGAATTTCTTGAAAATATCGAGTTTGAATTTTTTTGACGATTAACAATACTTCCTCTGTACTTCGTATGCGAGAAAATAAAATCTGAAAAATAAATGTGGAAAAATAAGTTAAATTCAACGAATCTTAAAAAGAAAGAACGATTTAAGAATAACACAAATAGACTCTTGGAATATAGATTACTTGATCGAAGCCTTTCCAAAAATAAACGAGATTGATGAAACAACAACAACAAAAAAGATGTTACTCACAGAAATTCCTGCCGAAACTACATCAAGTGAAAGTAATAACTCAATCCCACGCCATATTCCAACTCCTCATCAGGCCGACGACACTATAGGAGATGAAAGCCAGACAACAGATGTTGAGTTGAATGTTGTTGTTTATGATATTTAGTAGCGCAAGGGCCATATTTGGGCATGCTGCGCCAAGCAAATGGTAAAAAATAAAAGTAGAAGTAAAACATTAATATATTGTTGTTTTAATACATTAGTTAAAATATAAAAAGCAGATAGAAATAAAAACATGTATAGTAAAATAATGCAATACTATAAGAAAGACTTGTTTGAATAAATGTTAGATGAATGATATGAAACTAATGACTAAAATGATAAAACTATTGTTAACAATATTAAATGCAAATATAAAAGTTAATAGATTTTAAAAACTTAAAAATGTCGGGTGGTATCTCTCCCCCACCAAGTCCTGCAAGGTTAAAGACGATATTTAAAAAAAATGAACACGATTTTGATTAAAAGCGGGGCATTCAATTAAAATAGGATTTACAGTAAAATCCTTATGACATGTTGGGCACTTTGGCGCCGCCTCACCAAAAATGAGATGTATAACGCGTATGACCTATACGGAGACGAGTCAATTTCACATCAGTCTCGCGTGTTGGGAGAACAGACCACAATCCAATAGTTGGTTTGATGGAATGCAGTTTATTTTGTGTCCGCAGGTCCCACGTTCATTGCCAAGTAGAGAAAATGTGTTTCGCGAGGAACTTTTTGATATCACAATAAGGAAGTCCCTGAGACAAAATGTTCGTTGCTGATTTTGCCGCAGAATCTGCCATTTCGTTTCCAGAAATGCCAATGTGACTAGGGATCCAGCAAAAATTGACTTGAAAATCTTTCTTTTGCAAAAGATGCAAAGTGAATAAAATTTGTATGCTATCGGGTGCATCCGATTATGATAATGAGAAAGTGCTTCCAACGCACTCCTTCTGTCGGTATAAACAATGAATTTTCGATGAGGAGAAAGTGAAATTTTTTGTACAGCACAGACTATACCCATCAACTCAGCTGTAAATACGGAGCAACAATTAAGAAGACGGTAGTTCAGTGTATCATATGGAAATACGATTCCACAACCAACATGGTCATCTGATTTGGAGCCATCCGTGAAAATTGGTATAAATGAAGAGATAAAGCTGTTGGAAAATAATCGGAGCTGTTGATGATTTATCAAATCCAAGAAAGGAAAATTGTGGAGTGTCCCAGGGCGGAAAGCATAGCATATCGGCTGATTTAATAATGATATTATCAAGGTTCGACCAATGTACAAGAATTTTGGCTCGCTCACAGAACGGGGGGGATATGAGATGGACGGGCATTATATAATCTGTGGAGGCCAACTGGAAGTGTAATTTCAGATACGTGATGTCCTGGTAGAGATATAGTTCGAAAATGATAAAAAGCGGACATTTTTTTATGTCTTAAGTTAAGGGGTAATTGGTCACAAATAGTGTATAGGCTTTCAACTGGAGAAGTGCGAAATGCTCCTGAGCAGATTCGCAAAGCAGAGTGGTGCACAGTATCAAGTCGCTGCAAAACGGAATCTCGAGCAGAACCATATATCATACAACCATAATCTATGCGGGAAAGTATGATTTCTTCATATATACGGAGTAAGGAAGTTCGATCGGCCCCCCAAGATGTCTGGAGAGTACCTTCAAAATATTTAAGGCCTTCTCGCACTTCTTTCGCAGCTGAAGAACATGCGGAAGGAAAGGGAATCTACGATCGAAAATCACTCCCTAAAACCGTATTCATCCTCAACTGGAATAGGTCTATTTTGTATGTGGATAACAGGATCTAAATGCATAATTCACTTCCGGCAAAAGTGTACACATCTACTCTTATCCGGAGAAATTGTGTGCCCGTTATTGCTGCACCAAGCTACCAGTTTATTAACAGCATTTTGTAGCTGTCGCTCAATGAGACTCATATTGCTTCCTTGACACGATATCTGCAGGTCATCAACATACAGGATTCCATGAACAGATTGTGGCAAATGATTCAAAATTTGGCTTAGATGAACTATAAAAAGCGTGACACTAAGCACACTGCCCTGAGGAACACCCTCAGCTTGGATAAAAGCATCAGAATAGAAATTCGCAACACGAACTCGAAACGTACGATAGGATAAAAATTTAGATAAAAATATAGGTAAATGTCCTCTAAAACCATACTTATAAAGAGTAGAAAGTATGCCATAGCGCCATGCAGGGTCGTATGCCTTTTCGATATCAAAGAAAATAGAGACTAGGTGATTTCTCCTTACAAATGCATTGCGTATTTGAGTTTCCAAAAGAATGAGGTTATCAAAAGCAGAACGACCTCGACGGAAACCACTTTGCAACGGGGAAAGGATTCTTTGTTTCTCTAATTCATAGATGAGGCGGGTATTCACCATGCGTTCTAGAGTTTTGCACACGCAACTGGTTAAAGCAATTGGCCTGTAGTGCAGAAGGTTTTCAGGAGTTTTGCCAGGTTTTAGGATTGGAATCACATTAGCTTCGTGCCATTGTGAAGGGTACTTCTGCTCAGTCCATATTCTGTTAAATAATATCAATAGATTGGAAAGGGAAATGGTATTCAAATGGTGAAGCATGTTATATGTGATTCCATCTGGCCCTGGACTGGTATCATGGACTTGAGACAAGGCCGTTTCTAGCTCAAACATCTGAAATTCAGAGTTATATGGGAAAGTATTCCTGTCGTGGAAACGCAAAGACAAACGTTCCGCACGTTTCTTAATTGCTAGAAAATCAGGGTTGTAAGATTCAATTGTGGAAACTTGTTCGAAAGCTTTGCCGAGGATATTAGCATTGTCTAATGGGGCAGAATAGGTTACATTTCCAATTTTTAAAACAGGAAAGTGCGATTCCCGATAAATCCCATTTGCGGCATTGACTTTTTTCCACAAAATCTGACTGGAAATACTGGGTGTTTAAAGGCAAGAAGGTTTTCTGTCGTTGGGTACCTCCTGAAAATGTTCCAACACTTTTTCTGTTTTTTATAACTGTAGCGACATGCGTCATTCCACCACTGTTTACGAAATCGTCTTAGACGTGGTGAACTTTTTGGGATACTCCTATTAGCGGCGTTCATTATAACATCGGTGATATGCTGTAAAGCTTCGGAAACGTCTACACCACTAACCATGTCCTCAGTGATAACTACTAATTGTGAAAATGCATTCCAATCTGTCCGATTGAATAGAAAATGTGGAGTGCGAAGAACAGAATCTCCTCTGTCAATATGGGAAACAATAATTGGGAAGTGGTCACTATTGTATAATTCATCACAAACTTGAAAGTTTGTCAAAAGCAGAAGTTCAGGAGAACATATGGCTAGATCAAGACGATGAAAGCTACGTGTAGGCTCGTGGAAATATGTTTTTTCCTCATTATTGAGCAGGCAGAAGCAGTTATTGGAAATAAATTGTTCGATCTGCCGCCCACGAGAGTTTGTACAATCAGAACCCCACAACGTGCTATGTCCGTTGAAGTCACCAAATAAAATGAAAGGCGAAGGAAGCTGGTCCACTAGGTCGTCAAGATCATGTAGACGAATAACATCTTGAGGCGGTAAGAAAATTGAGCAGACTGTGACCAATGCCCGTACGTGAACTTTCACAGCCACAGCCTGCAGAGAAGTATCTAATTTGAGAGATGTGCTCGGATATAAATTTGAAGTAAAGATACAGACACCACCAGAAGTTCGAGATCCTGTGTCTGTATCGTTCCGAATACATTTATAGCCTCGAATTTTGATAGGGATGTTGGGTGTCAAGAAGGTTTCTTGAACACCGAAGCAGATGGGATGAAAATTGTTTAAAATGGACTTGATGTCAGAAAATTTAGACCTAATGCCGCGACAATTCCAAGAGAGGAAAGTACCCATTAAGGAAGCCTTTCAACAAGAGAAGTTCTGGGGACAATGTTAGGAGGTTGCGCAGCATCGCAACTCATTTCAAATTCATCCTCCTCAGATGAGTGCAGTGAGATGATTTCAGGATTTTTCGGTGCGCCACCAAAAAGGGACGATAAGTCTTTATGAGCTACACCTTTGTTCGTAATTCCTAGAACTACGGAACTGCGTAAGGTTTTTTTTTTTTTTTAGTTTAGTTGAAAAATCCTTAGAGACCAGGCCACGTTTTGAGAGCCTTAGCTTCAGAGCTTTATTTGATTTTGGTTTTGGTTTATTTGCGACAGCTTTACTCTCTTCAGGAGTACTAGTCAAAGATACCTCAGTGTCAGAATCAGAAATATTTTCCTGGGTTTTTGCTTTAATGACCGTTTTTGTGCAGTTTGGGCAACTACAGTTCTTACAAAAATTCTTTTGCACAACGGATGCATAACTCACACCAGGTTTCGGTGTTGGTGCCAAAATTTTCCGTCTGGCTTCAGGATAAGATATGTTCTCTTTAAATTTAAGACTTGTAATTTGCTTTTCTAGCTGCCAGCGTTCACATAATTTAGAATATGAGGCATGACAACCACGGCAATTTACGCACTTTTCTTTCGCCTTGCACTGCTGGCTGTCATGGCCTTTCTCAGCAGAGCATGCGCAAGTGAGTGTTCCACGACAGTTAATTTTGGAATGTCCAAAACGCTGACACTGAAAGCATCTTAAAGGAATAGGTATGTATTGCCAAACTGGCAATCTTATATACCCCGCATATATGCATTCAGGTAATTTTGTAGCATGGAAAGTTAAAATAAAGTGTTTCGTTGGAAAAATTTGTTCATCTCGCCGAATGGTAATTTGGCGTACGTGCGTTACACCTTGAGGTTTGAGTTCGTGTGTTATTTCCTCGATAGGAACATTGAACAGTTCTCCGCATGTAATCACCCCCTTAGTATAATTCAATGAATTGTGAGGAGTGACTGTTACAGGTAATGTTGCCAAAGCTTTCATTTTAATGATTTGCTGGGCTTGCTTTTTCGTGCAAACTTCCACCAGCAAATCACCTGAACGCATCTTTCTGATAGAGGACACTTCGCCGACAGTTGCTGAGATAGCTTTATGTACAAAAAATAGGGAGACAGAATTAAAAGTTTCGGTTTTTTTTTCTTTTTTTTCAGATAGACGCTTTAAAATAAAAAAAATGAGTCAAATTGATGAAGGTTGGTAATGCATTTGTAGTTATTTTTGTGCCCACTGAAGGGAGATTTTTTGGAGGAGCTCATACGATATTATATAAACCCACCACGGAGCCCAACAAGGAAGGCAATTACCGGCTCTGGTAGTTCCCGGCCTCGGCGCTTACCTTAGTGCTAGCCGGAACCTATACGCTCGGAGTTACCCCCGGGGACAGTGACCACTCTTAACGCCAAGCCCAAGGAGTAACCCCTTCGCTTCATCCCAAGCAGACTAGCCACTACGATGACTAGCTAACAGCCGATTGATGCACAGGGGACCACAGTGCACCACCCGTCTTTCTAATGGGTTGCCAGGCACGGCCAACACGTGGGGTTTTGGTTGTCCATGAGAAACAAGAAGCAAACAGAGCGGCGACTGCTTCTCATGGAGAGCCTTCTCGCTTGCCGTCGAGGGATGGAAGGATCAAGAAAATAGCAGTAGGTGTAGAGGAGAGTAAGCCTGAAGGGAGGATCCCTGGGTACCTCGGGATTGGGACACCCGTACTCACCTATAGTAGGTGAGCCCCTGAGGGGGATGTTGAGTTGAAGAGTAATGCGTAAATCAAATCTGACGCAGAAGTTAAGAAAGGCTCAAATTTAAATAAATACCAACCAATTTAGGCTTGTTACAGCTAATTTTAACTTAATAAAATGTGAAGATTATTCAAAATTATTTTCAACAGTCGTAAACATAGGATTTTTCAGGTTATTAATTGTATTTACATCGAAATTAAATTTGTTTGTGATGTAAAAACTGCATATTTATCTAGTAACACAGAATAAATAATTCATATGCTATGCCAGTTTATGAGATTTGTAAATTGAAAAGCATGTTTATGTTTTTCGGATCATTTAAATATTCCGTGCGTCTTCAGGAGGGTTGGAGTTAGTTATATTAACGTTTTATTTTAAAGCAACATTATGGCTATGTTGCGACGGACCATGTAATTCTGAACCACGGTCAGATGACGAGGACGACACCTGAGCGACCACCCCCCACACCAAACTTCCACAACACACCAGCGTGTCGGGAGGGTTGGAAGAGCCACTTGTGGAAATGCAGTTGACTTCTGACAATTATGTTTTCATTAAAAATTATAGTCAAAATTACCTTAATATATCTTATATACGCAAATACGCAGATGTTTAAGGTATTTTCTTCTAATAATGATGAAATGTGTCATGAAATTGAAACTAATATAAAAAATATATTTGAAGTGCTTGAGAACAAAGCTGGTAAGTTTTTAGATATAGAAATTATAAGAGAATGAAAATAGTATTAATTGGTCGCAATTTGATTATATTGATTCGCTATTGGCTAAACATAATCTAGAAGAATGTGAGCGTGTTAAAATTTCAATTGCAAAAGGAGAAGGTAAGAGTTGTAATGAATAGATTGATACGAGGTTAATGAATCAAGTAAGATGCACTTGAATAAAAATAACAAAAAAGAAAAATGTAATTAAAGATTTTTCTTTAAACCACATAAGCACAAGTCATTTTCACTGCAATAAAATAGAAATATGCTCCAACGGTTTCCACCTAATTCCATACAGTCAATTTAATTTCACTAGTTAAAAATGTCGGGCGTGAAAGTCGTTTTTTTACTTATCCAAACAAATGGAAATCACACAAATCTAAGTCAGAACTATATGGTGGGCGGAATGAAACTTCCGATTTGATTTTCTTCAGAAAATTTTATATTATGTGTGCTGTTTGGTGCTTGGCGCTTTCATGCAGCAATATAATGTCATCGCTTAATTTTAGCATCGACGGTCTTTGATAGCCTTTCTTAAATTCTTTAACGTATTGCAGTATGAGTTTGGCCTTAGTTATGTGGTAAATATACCATAAACATTTCCCTAAACGTAAAACTTACCATTCAATGGTAAAGCCTTTCATCGTGAAGGTGAAGTGATGAAACAGTAATCACTAATATTATTCTTTGTGCATGGCGAAGCACCTATTTTGCAGATTGCTATCCATATTGTAAACGTCCATGAATAATGGAATGTACTCTTATATATGAAATGCTCAGCCTTTTCGAATTGTCCTCTTATGTGTCAATGCTCACGAATAACTTGCTCAACAACGGCAATAGTTTTAACACTAATGAAAGTTGCAAGCCGCCTTTGACTATTATCGTTAATGATATTGGCACCACTTCTATATTGTGCTATATTGCTTGATTGCTATAAGCATCGACAATTCTACGAGAAATTTTTGTGCAATTCAAGCGTTTAGCGTTAGTTTTACTCCTCTTCTAAAGAACGGATCAGTTGCCATGTTATTATGAACAATCACTTACAGTTCCACTTTAAAGAAATTCTTCTTTTGAAGCCCTACTCATTTGTTATGATCTATTTGCAATACATTGCCGACTGCTGCCAAATGTAACTTATATTTTATTCTACTTCGTATTATGTATCAGGATTAAATCGATGAACTTTTATAATGAGCTAGTAGAAATCGCTCCGATACAGCATTTGTAACAACTTATCTTTTAAAGTATCATTATTAACAAAAAGATTTTTAAGATATTTGATGGGCACAAAATTAAAAAGATTGTTTTATGATACCAAATTTGATTTTTTAATCCTGATGCTAGGTGGGAAAATGGGGAAAATGGTAAATTCTTTTCCGGTAGTGTCATTTGATTAGGTAATACATTCATTTCCTGGAAATGTCATAAGCAAAAACGGATTAGCCTTTCAACATGTAGAACAGAGTTAGAGGCTTTTTCTGAAGTTTGTAAAGACATTACTTGGTTTGTAAATTTGTCACCTGAAATGAAACGTAATCAATATATAAATAATGCTGCAAGCTTAAATTCAGATATATGAACAGCAATGAAGTGCAAATAAATCAAGACACACGAATTTACGATTTTAATTTGTGAAAGATTTGTTGGAGGATGATAGCATTAGAATTTGTTCAAACAAAAATGTTAAATGACTTTCTTACGAAAATTGTAAATAAAGGAAAATTAAAATGCTCTATGAAAAACACTTAATTGATTTTTTAGTTTTTGAAAATGTACGTGTTTTTTTTTTCTGTTAATTATTAGAAGTGCTTTAGAATGTATCTTTCGCAAGAGGGACGTGTTGGAGTAAAGCGAGCTCTACAACATCTGGCTGGTGAATATCTGCGATTGCGATTCCCATTTCGCTTGTTCAGATGCATTCCTACTGCGAGCTTTCGATAAGTAACTGTGTGCGAGGAACATTCCAAAGGAATAACCATGCATTCCTTCTTGAACGTTTAACTTAAGAAATGCATTTATCTTTACATAATTTTGGCTAGTTCCATATCGATATTCTTTGTACATTAAATAAAAAATAAATTTAACAAAAATTATTTTTATTTAATGCTTTATAAGTGTTTTAAAAAGAAGAATTTTTCAATTAAATTATTCTCTATTTTTTAGCTTTCAATTTATGTTTCCTTATTATGAATATTATTGAATCTCGAACCCTTTTTTCTTTTAATTTACTATCAGTTGATATGATTTGTACGTAATTAAAAATAAATTAAATGAATCAATTACCTAATAAAGAATTTAGAAAATGATGAAATGAATATAGACTTCAACTATGCAAAAGTATACACGGTGAAGTTAATGAAAAATAGATTACAAAATTTCACAATTACAAGCATGAAATAAGTCAGGTTAAATAATGATTCTCAAAAATTGCATTTATCTCATCATCATTTTTAGATTTTTGCCATTTTCGTTGACTTTTGGCGATTCACGACTTAAGTAACTGAAGGCATGATTTTTTAAAAAACTAAGTGCATAATACGAGAACAGATCTTAAATTTCTGTTTGCTTTAAGGGTAAGTATTCAAAGGTTCATATACAGTGTTAATTACCAGTTAATGAAAAAAGAGTAAAAAACAGCTTTTGGTAGCCAAAGAAAGGGAAATGTTATTGATAGTGCTTAAGGGCAATGAAAGAAATGCAAACGTGTCTGTAACTTCATCAATCATCTTTTACTCCCACAATTAAGCATCAGAAAGAGATAGCGGAAATAATGGCTACCTTTTGGCGAAAATGTTATCCCTAGTGAGAGAACGCCTTATCTTTTTCCTTTCTTTGATACTCCCTTATTTCTCAAAGCTAACGTCTGATAATAAACGGTCTGTTATATCAACTGATTGCGTTTACCCACCACCATTCTCATGAGTAAATAATATTAAAAGGGAATCCTGAAAAAAAGATTCGTCTCAGCCCGAATACAGTCAAAAGGAATTTATAGAAATCACCCCACCCTGGCATCTCAGACCATCTGAATTATCTACCGCGATGAATAATAAACTGGATCAAAGCTAAGTTACAAAATAGCCATCACAAGGTACGCATTAATTTCTCCAATACAATTCGCCATCGAAATATGGCCCTTAATATCACCAACGCTTTACCATCCAAGGAAGTAAGAACCAACTTACTTATTCGATAACTACTGACTCACGTACTCGTACTGCCTACCTCACAAGGAGGGGGGAAAGGCAGTACGACTACATGAATGAGTAATCAAACTGAAACTCAAATTCGAAACTCTAGTCCGGAACCTCGTAACATAATTATGCTCTAGGTTTGATTCGTCTATCTTCTCTTCATCAAAATATACAGAAGCGTGTGAAATGATTTTTCTATCCCGAATTACATAATTTAACGATTGTCTGCCAGCTTAGAAACATTATCGGGTTAAAAAAAATTGAGACAGAATGCATCTAATCGTTTTCAGAATTCAAAGTTGCCGCTTATCACCATTTATTGACAAATTTTACAGATTCATCTTTAATATTGCTACGAAATAATAAGCACTATGGAAGATTAGTCGTATATAAAGAAATGATGTACTTAATTATTCTTTAAAATAATTGACACTTAACACTTTCGTAAAATTTCAAAGTGTTAATTATTTCCAAATATAATTATTTTTTTAAAAATTGAAAATTTAAAAACATAATTATTTTATGAACTTATCAATTACAAGTATTTTAATATAGAAAATTTATTTCAGCCTGGTTCAAGGACCAGGATTTCTGAATTGATGAGTTCCGGATTCGAGACCTGATTTCACTAAGCTCCACCTCCTATGGGGTCTTGATGTAAAACCAATCGCAGATGAAACCAGTTTTTCCTGCCGTGATATGGAAATTCGGGAAGTAGAAAAGTTGTGCTTGAAATTTTGTCGTTGTCATCTGTCCATAGTTTAAAATTGCGATGTCTATCCTAAATAATACTTGTGTAAATCCACAAAGGGACGCTCATTTGGTTTGATTTCGCTTTTGAATTTTTATTTAAAAAAATTCGCTGCATTTTTATCCTCCCTTATTTTTAAATAAGTCAATTCTGGTATAAGAATTCCTATTTTTACTCATATGCAGTTCAGTAAAATGATTCCCCAAAAAAATCAGTCATTTCATTTGATGACCCAAATATCTCTTTCTTCGATCTCTCTTATACATATTTCAATAAGTGAAGTATGTCAAAATATCCAAAGAGAAAATAGGTATTCTACGTCAGTGGGTGGATGCGTCACGCTGATAATGATGAACAGAAGTCAATCGATTGAATCACCGAGAAGTTGTCCATTAAGAACAGAAAATCTAGTTTTGGGGAGGAAAGTCAATCGATTCGGATTTGATAAAAGTCATCAATGGATTGCCCGTTCAAATCATTCATTTAACTTCCTTCAATCTTACTGACTCATGGAAAAATTTATTAAATACTGTTTTGCAGCAAAAATGGGTTATCATACATTTCTAAGTATATGTCATGAAGCAAGTTTAAAATATATAGCAGGTAGAGGCTGACGTTCATTTGTATTTATATACATTTGAATTCATTTAACATGCTCGTAAGATAGAATTTTGTAATGAACTTATCTCTTACTTCCTGGTGTGTTAGAATTTGCGCACTTGTGTCTTTTTGATGACAATGCACTATTTTAATATTTTCAGACTTTTATGAAGTATATTAATATAATGACACTTTGATATTGTACCACTTGGTACTTAATTTGGAAAACATTTATTTAAAAGTTCCATAATGTCCATCATAGTGAATGATGAAACAAAAAGGATTAGATTATTCAAACAAAGATTTTATTTTTTGAAAACCTAATAAAAATGAATGTTATCTATACTTATAATAAAGCTCAATGTGTGTGTGTGTGTGTGTGTGTGTGTGTGTGTTGGCGCTCTACAGGCCAGACCATTCAACCTACAGCTACCAAATTTGGCACGTGTATACATTGGAGGCCGGGAATGTGCACCTGGGGGTTATTTTTTCGAATTTTTAATTAGAATTGTATTTATTTAAAAATTAAGCGAAATTTTGGCGTGTTTCTGCTATAACTTCCGAAAATATTACCGCACAAAAAAGATTTTTACATCCAGTTAAAGATCAAAAATTTATCTTTTAAATGCTACCAATGCTTTAACATCAAAATTAAATTTTTGTTTTTAATGAATTTTTAAATAAATATTTTAACTCTATTTTTCAACAATTTCTTTCGTACAAAATAAAAATAAACGTTTCGCATTCCTGGGAAAAAAATAGCTTTTTTCAAAGTGTTGCCATCACATTGATTAAAGCTCCAATTAAAAATAAATTAAATCTTTTTGGAAATGAAATCGTCTGTAGGAAATGAAACAAATAAGAAGTACTATTTTTTTCTAAATAATAAATTCAAGAAAAATTATTTTATGATCTTTTACACTCTCTATATTATTAATCCAATAAATCAGTTTTATTTTAAGGCAAGTTTTGTTTAATATGAACAGGATATCCATTCAAATCAATGCCACACAGCTAATTTATAAACCTTTAGTAAGACACAGATCTGTTGCGACATAAATCGTAAATATTTTATTTAAAAGTAGCAAACGATTATTTTAATAATTATAAATTTTATTTTGTAAGTAGTTGTGAAATTCAGATTGGCAACAGTGATATTTTTGGAACTTTTAATTTGTTGTTTAAAAACGATGCTAGAATTTTGAATGAAAATAAGTTGATGTAAATTTGATAATATTATCTACAATGTAATAAGATTTAGTTTCATAATAAGTTTGTCTGCATTCTATTTTTGTTGACGCACGAACACAACAGATATACTAAAATGGTTTAAATAGAAAATGATTATATTTTACTTAATTCAATAAATGCTCTAATAAATAACGAATTTTTGATTTTACATAAAGCTTCTGCTGTGGAAATCACGAATAACAAAATGTTCTTGAAACACTAATATTTTAAATAAAAAGAGTTAATTTCCAATCAACTAAATCGATCACTTAAACTGCCTGATTTATGAAAATTTGAATATCACTATTCAATAAAAAAAAGGATAATTTTAGATTTTCCATCGATCGTTTCAAAGAAAATACGCTAATCAGCGCGTAGGTTTCTCAAGATTAATTGGCCTAAGATTATGAAAATGTTGAGTTTTTCTAATTTTTTAACATTCAAAACTTCCTAAATAAGTCTTAGTTGATTGTGGAAAATAGAAACATTCAATCATTTATTTAAAATTTGGCGTGTCTAGAATATTTCTCAGAATATGATACCTTACTGCATTAAATTTAGATTTCATAATTTTTGAAATATATTTATAATACGGAACAAAATATTATTATTGATTTCATTTCAATCCTTTTGAAAGCAAAACTAAAAACTAAATTTTTTGCTAAATCTGAGAAATTTTTGTTGAATTATTCTTTGAGATATTACATAAATTATCAAAAATATTTTGTAGTTCACATAAGACTTAAATACCGAGATATTCTGTTTGCAATACTCATATTCAATAATAATAGTAATAAATAAATAGCAATAAAGATGATAAATAAAATAAAACGCTTGGTTTTATTAAAAAATATCTTTATATTAATTGCAATTTCATTATTTTCACTTTAAATTAGAGTTGACGTTTTACCGGAAATGACAACAAATTAGCAAAATATATAAATTAAACGAAACGATTTAAACAAAAGTATAAGTTTGGTATGACTATCAAAATTTGAAGATTAAAAATGTTTTGTTTGATAATCTATTAAGAGACCAGTTACTTAAAATATTTAATTGAAAATTGTAGCGAGCGGTAATACTGGCGAACCGGCTGGTCGCCAAAGGCGGCTAGTGATAATATAACACCTAAGAAACAGAAAGATCGTGACGAATATTAAATAAATTCAAAAACGCTTGAATGCAAAAAAAAAATATTTCTACTAAGACATTCTTAAAAGAAATATAAGACAAAGTGCACAAAAATTTTAAATTTTGGCTCATTTTAAACATTTAGCAAGATAATGATCCAAAGTATTATATTAGTATGTTATAAGCTCTCTATTATTGTCTTATATGATCAAAATTTCAGGCTGAAAATCCAGTCTATAATCCTATAGACCAATTATGGGTTAGTTTGCAAAACCACTTGCATGATAATACAGGGTGTCATTCAAGGTATGCAGCGTCTAATATTTACAAATTCGGATAGAACACGTTAGGACGAGTATTTTGATGTATAAAATTTGTGTCATTAGACTATGACGCTATATTAGGGGACCCCATGAGTTATACATCAAAATACTTATTTTGAAGTCTTCTATCAGAATATGTAAATATTGAAGGCCGCATACCTTGTGGGACACCCTATAATATTAAGGGCAAAAATATCTTGAAAAAAAAACTAATTGAAACATGGTAAAATACTGATTTCAGTATATGCAAGCAATTGGCTAATGAATTGCCAAGTAGATTGAAAGAAGTGGTGAAAAACAAACATCGGCCAACAAAATACTAAAATATTACTTCCAAGAAGTAAAAGTACTTTTTAAATTAATTTATAAGTGTCCGAATACTTTTTCGGGTTAAAATTATTTTAGTATTTTACTATTTTTTTCTTATTTACTTTAAAAGTATTTTAGCTTTAATCATACTTTAATTCTTAAGTTTAAGAAAAATATTTTAGTTGTATATGTATTTTCATATCTTGTAGGATTTAAAGATAAGATTCTTTTTGCGATGTATAGTTTTAATATTTTTTTATTTTATGAATAAAGTGTTATGAATCTTGGCGCTTGAATGCTTTTTTGAATGACTATATGTATTCTAATAGCTTGATTTTATCGAGGCTTGTTACAAATAGTTAACAAATTCGTAAATGAGAAAAATCTATTCTTTCTGTGTCTGCTTTAGTGAACTTTTCAATTATTTTCAAGCTACGTAAGTGCTAAAAAGATAGCCTGAATTTGAAATTTTTGGTAAATTAAAGTAACTGTACTGTAAACTGTAAAATAAAATTTTGTAAGAAATTATCACTATTACAAAACAATGAATATTCTATTTTTAGCTGGTTTCTAAAACGAAGATTATGATTAAACAGAGGACAAAAGCAATAAAACAAAATTTAAGTTTTTAATATAATTTTTTAATATACTTCTTACAGTCATCAATAAGCTGCATTTGCTAACTTCGTCTCTGATTTCATTTATTTCAACTTCTCTAGTGCTTCTTCCTAATTTGTTTCTTATACAAACATTTTTTAATTAACATTGGGTTTTTAAATGTTTTAATCAGTCTAAATACCAATAAGCATAAAAGTTACCAGGTTTAATTAAAACTACCAGATAATTATCTTGTTTTGTTGCAAACTTATGGCCTTTCCGGAAGAAGGCTAATTTTTAAATTTGGCATAACAGTATATACATTTGACAAAAAAAAATGCTCTTTAATTGTACTCAAAAAATTGAATAAGATTTTTAAAAATAAATAATTAAAATATTTAATTGAGTCTTTATTTCATGACTTTTACGATGTACATATTTCTTACTTTTCCGAAAATGGAAAACGTAATGTCTTTAGTCATCAATATTTATGTCATTTGGCTCTCCAAATTCTTTGTCATCCGAACTTACATGGCATATCTAAGGATCAGATTAAAGAACATTTGAGGTTTCATGCTGCATTGATGTAAAATCTTGAGTCGCTTTGTGTCTTTTCAGTCTTGTCGCGAAAGGATGCAAATTGAATAGTTTCAACACAGAAAAAAAAATCATTTGCGAAGTAGTTTTCATGGGTCAACATGGGTCAAAAGGATCATTTAAGAACTTTCTTAGAACATTTATATCCTTCTCCATTAACTGTCAGCTTCTAATAAACATTTCAATAACATGTTTTTGGAATACTCCATCCATCAAAACAAAAAATATCGACAAAATCTTAAGATACAATGCAAACATTTTTTATCTTTCAAATTTCTGTATTCTATTTGATTTCCCAGAGGATTGTTTTCTTATTTTTGAACTGCCGCGGAGAGTGCTCTATTTTCCTATTTATGATCCTTCTTTTTTCAATGTACGGCCCGAAATATAAAAAGGGATTTTTATTGAAAGACAATAGATAAGAAAATCCTAATAGTTGCAGCTGAAGTGAATGGAGTCCAGTGGAAACAAGATCATAAATGTTCGGCTTCCAAACTCAACTACTTTGGGAGAAGAAAATTTTATTTGCCCACCCCTTGGGATTCCTTTAGCCATAAAAATCTTCCGGAAAAAATTTAGAGGAAACTGTTGAATTCTTAAATCTATAATACAAGTATGCATAGTTCTTTATTCGGCTTATCGGGTCATTATTTTACTTTCATTATTATTATTTATTTATCAGGAATCATAAACAGAAACCTTTATATCACAAAACTCAATAGATATCATTAATAATCATTGTGTTTTAATCCTTTACAGGACATAATTCCGGGGCAGTGACAAATCAAATTTTTTAGAGTTATATCAGGATAAATTGAAAATGTAAATACTAACACATCAGAAATTTCGTTAATTTACTTTTAATTTATGAAATATGAGGTGGTAAATATCCTTACCAGAGATCATTCAGGTAAAACTGAAAGTGGTAAATATACCTAGCACTGAACGTTAAGAGTGAAAATAGAATCGAATGTTCATTGGTAAGCATACTTACCACTCTATTGTAGGTAATTTATAAATATACAGTTTTTTAGTTAGAAATCATGTCATTCCAATTCAGTAATGTCTTACATGACAGTTTGAAGCTTATTTTACATTTATTAGGCTGGCTGGGCGGATTGCTACATTGCATAAAAATAAAACCTTTGCAGTCTGATGCAATTTTTTAATAACATTTAGCCACGTTTTTCTTTACAAAATAAACTAAAAGGACGTAAACTACAGTATTCAAATAATCAATAAATCAAAATTGAAGTCAAAATATGCATAAAATCTTTAACAGGAAAATTCCGAATTCTAAGAAATTCCAGTTGCGTTAACAGTTTTGGTTCATTTTTAAAATGAATGTTGAATTTAAATTAGATGAATTCAATAACAAATAATGCTAATTAAATATAAGAATATCTTAGACATAAGGAACATAACACAGTGGTGTTTCATGTCTGAAAACTGTTCAGGAGTTAAAATTTAATGACGAATGCTGGAACTTAATATCGCTACGAAAATCCTTACATCGTGAACGGGCAGTGGTAAGCAAAATTGCCACTTTTAAATTGAAATGATATTTAACTATAGACTTAATGTATTTCAGGACTATTAAGGTAGTTCAATAGAATTTTAAGCATCTGATGACCCTATTTATCATTTTAAAATACTTATTTGAGCCCTCATAAAAAGTCTTTTATAGGTGGTAAAAATATATATAACAAATAAGTAAAAATATAAGAACCAGAGAACTATAATTGTTAAATATAGAGATCAATCAAATCAATAGGAATGTCAGACATATACAAGGTATTCTGTTAATGGACCGCCAAAAGGTTGTTAAGAGACATCAAGAAGAAAAAAATGTCTTGGTATACAAATTCAAAAATGCAACACAAAATACAATATAGCTGAAGTTTAGCGAAAATCATTAAAAGTGCAACTAAAGATTTATTCTTATATTTTTCCATATCAAAATGCAATGTTGCATACATTCGAGTTTTAAAAGAGTCCTTTTTTATTCCGTTCTTCATTATAAATCCTGTAGAATAGCCATTGGCCATATTCATAGATGATTTCATTTCAGTATCAAAAATTGGATAATTCTTTGGAATTGTTCTAAATTGTGAAATATAATGTTTCTTTTATTTCGTTTGACCATTTAAAATGATTGGAAATTATTACATAATTATTTAAAGTCAGAAATGATTCAACACGATTTTCAAATCTTTCATAGCATCAGAGAAATCTGACTTTCAATTTAATATTACTAACAAAAGAAATATTTTTTATAAATATACATTTATTTAATTTTCCCAAAATCGAATCATAAAAATAAATAATTGGGTTTAGCTCTTATCTAGTATTTTCTGTAAAACGCTCTGTACGATTCATATCATAAACTAGCCACTATTGATGGCCTATAGTACTTTCATTTAGTTAATAATGCAATTTAAAAGCAATGATAATTCTTGTACTTTGCACTAATCATTTGAGAATCATATGAAATACTTTTCAATTCAATTTTCTCAACATAATGACGATGAATAAATGTGAAGAATGGAGCAATTTATTCTTATAAACCTAGTAAAATATATTTTTAAATAATACTACTCTCGTTTTCCCTACTCATTATATAAAATACCGGCACATTTAAATCTTGCATGTATTTCTCAAAATTTTGAAAAGTCGGAAATTATAACTGATTTTAAAAGTTTTATAAAGAAGAATTTATTGAATTGCATGAAAAAAAGAAAAGAATTATACTTCTATATTTTTTCCAGTCCGAAACTAGAAGCTTGGATTCCCTGGGCCAACAGATTATAATTAATTTATAATGCCCTGCGTATTGTTTCTCAATCTTAACCATTTTTTTCTAGTTATGGTTGATCCTTTTCTTAATTAAAGAAGCTCTTTTATTTTTAATCAAAATAAAAAATAGATAAATGCCTCATTTGTGTGTCTCTTATTTGTTATTCCTATTTCAACTTGTGAAAACAAAACAAAAACAAAGAATACGATACTTGATCCCTGTCCAAACGAAAGCTATTTCACTTCAGACAGAGAATAATATGAAATACGCAATCTAGAATTAATTTTAACTAGTACATTATTTAGCATATTTTTTT